>JYCQ01000052.1:0-132680 GCA_000931505.1 Hypoxylon sp. E7406B | reverse complement strand
TTTTTTTTTAACGAGATTCCGTCGAAAGATGGAAAGGTAAGTAAGTGATGATCTTTCTTAAGTGTAGAGAAATTAAGGAAGAGTCAGATTTTTCACTGCGCGAATGCCTGATGATTCCGTCCGAAGATGGAATGAAAAGGTTGTTCGGTTTGTGAAAAAGTTGAGAGAGAGAAGGTTGAGAGAAGGTTGAGAGGGCCGGGTTAAATAGGAAAAAGTTTAGAGGGAGAAGATTGAGAGTGGAGACCTTGCCGGCCGGATGTTGCTAAGGAAATGTCACCGGGGAGACGTTGATAGGGAGATTCTGGTCGCCTGGCTGATTAGAGCAGAGGCAACGCACTTACCATTAGCATTGACTATAAAATAGGCGGATCAGACGCTTAAGCCACTGATTAATATCTTCCCGTGCTAGATTTCGGCGGTGATAGGCTCAAAAATGGGTGGCCTAGGCAGATAAGAGGCTGATTTGACTTAGATGGTATCTCTAGGGGTGATTAACCAGTGCAATGATCACATTTAGGTGTAAGCTAAACATATATTAAAGGCGGTAGGTGTGTAGAATTTAAATCCCTATCCAATAAGAATTGTGCTCTATAGAAAAATGACACTGATTAAGCGCCTATCCAATAGTAATTTTGCTCCGTAGGAAGATAAGGAGGCTGATTTAACTTCTATCCAATAGAAATTATGCTCTATAAGAAAATCACTACGGCGATTTGACCTATAATTATGCTCTTTAGCACAATCAGTAAGATCACTACGGTGATTTAGCCGTAGCTATGCTCTTTGGTACAATCAGTAAGGTGATTTAATTTCTATCCAATGATAATTATGCTATACAGGAGAATCAGTAGGGTGATTTGGATCGAAATAAAGCTTGGACCTGATATTAATGTGTATATCCTCCTATAGATAAGGCTGCTGCCTTGTATTTCTGCCCCATGCACTGATCCTCGTTACTTAAGGGACAGCGGCTTGATCCTCTATCTTTACAAATTTGTGTAGGCACTTAAGTAACATACGACATGATTAGATAACGAATCACGGGGTACCTGGTTACTCCCGACAAGTATTTCTAGCCTTAGAGCTATATAGGTGCCTAGCGAGCCTTCCTCATGAGAAAAACTTCTGTAAGTCTAGAGTCGATACCCTAGCGAAGGCGAGTTGCTGTGGAAAAGGAGACATGTCGTGGCTGTCAGCTGGGATCAGCAGCCGGACAGCTGACAGTTATATGGTCTGTGCGCAATCTCCCCCACGGGGCAATCCGGTCAGATTGTGGGGTTGCGGGGTCAGCCTCAGCCTCAGCCCAGCCTCCTCCTTTTCCCAGCTTACAAGTACCTAGATACCTCTTATCCTTAATAACGGACGCTTGATAACGTCCCCATCAAATCTATCCGAAAAGGTCCTATATTATCATGAATATGTGTACGAAGAGAGATACTGCTATATCGGGTTTACTCTGAATCCATGTGTTCGAATATTCGTCCTCGTCTGCCTAATGTAACTCCCATATCTCATCAAAAGAACGACCCCCATTTGATTTACATCGTGATATCAACGTTCGAAGCATTCTGCCGGCTAGGACTTATCAGGCGGTATGAGGCTCATAGATACCACTCGAACGCCAGTCCCGATAGCTTCAGCCAAAATCCTAGAGAATTCAATACGGTTTCTCATCCTGCTGCCTATAATATCCTGGGCTATTTGGAATTACGCGTTAAGCAAAGAAGAAGCCCCCAATATATTCAGCGAAAATGATGGGAGGTCGTTACAGGATATCGTGACTTGGGACGAACATTCATTGTACATAAGAGGAGAAAGAGTCATGATCATGAGTGGCGAGTTCCATCCCTGGAGGCTGCCTGTTCCGTCACTGTGGCTTGACATTTTCCAGAAAGTCAAGGCGATGGGGTTTAACTGCGTCTCTTTCTATAGTAATTGGGCTTTATTGGAGGGAAAGCCGGGGAACTTCTCAGCTGATGGAGTGTTCGCGTACGACCAGTTCTTCGAAGCCGCGACCGAGGCTGGCATATATCTCATCGCGGTAAGCATTTCCTCATGTTTCCGGAGACGTCCTACTGAACGGAGAAAGCGTCCAGGTCCTTATATCAATGCTGAAGTCAGCTTTGGCGGGTTCCCTGGCTGGCTCCAACGTATCAAGGGGCATCTGAGGACATCAGACGACGATTACTTAGCGGCGACGGACAAGTTAGCCTAAAGCCTAAAGCCACCATCATTATGCACCTCTGACTGACTTTCGATAGCTACGCTGCTCAAATGGGTGCTATAATTGCCCGGGCACAGATCACTAACGGCGGCCCTGTTATCCTATATCAGCCTGAGAATGAGTACACTGTAGGCGTATCTATTCCTTTCCCGAGCGGGAAGTATATGCAGTATGTCGAGGACCAGGCGCGGAAGGCGGGAATTGTCGTACCTTTGATTAGCAACGATGCAGTTCCACTTGGTCACAATGCTCCAGGGACAGGGTTGGGCGAAGTAGATATCTACGTGAGTTGTGTCGTGTAACATCATTTGCTAGTCTAACAAGAAATAGGGGCATGATGCGTATCCAGTTCAGTTTGATTGTGTTAGTCATATATCACATCATATCTACATCAATTTTAATGCTGATAGGCCTAGGGAAATCCCTCCACTTGGCCACCGTTAGCCCTGTCTGGGATCTATCATCAAACACACGAATTCCAGAGCCCTTCGACGCCCTTTTCACTTGTTGAGGTAGGCCTCAAGCACTCGTAATCTTCGCCGATGACCCCACACTAAATGCTGCTAGTTCCAAGGTGGGGCCTACGATCCTTGGGGCGGTCCTGGGTTTAACAACTGTGCTGCATTTATAAACGATGAATTCGAGCGAGTCTTCTATAAGAACAACTTTGCTGCGGGCGCGACTATCCATAACATCTACATGGTTAGCGTCGATTGAACGAGTCTCTCAGTCCCCACTAACTTATACTAGATCTACGGAGGGACTAATTGGGGAAACATCGGACATCCTGGCGGCTACACGTCTTATGATTATGGAGCAGTAGGTACAGATCTTCTAATTGAGGGAAGAGACGCTAACTTCGCTCAAGGCTATATCCGAACACCGATCTCTCACAAGAGAGAAATATTCGGAGCTGAAGCTGCAGGCTGAATGGCTGAAAGTGTCACCAGATTACTTAATTGCCGAGCCGGGGGCTGCTCTAGTCTTGACATATGCCAACAATGCGGCCATTACTGTGACGAGACTTGCCGGTAATAGCACATTGGGCAGCGGGTCGTTCTTCGTCGTTCGACATAGCGACTATTCCAGTATCGCTTCGGATAACTACACGATGAAGCTTCCCACGTTGAATCGAGACGTATCCATTCCCACACTATTCGATACGCTGACTCTTCATGGAAGGGACTCTAAAATCGTAGTCACTGACTATGACGTTCGAGGTACTAGACTCTTGTATTCGACTGCTGAAATTTTCACGCACCAGAAGTTTGGCAACACAACGGTTCTTCTCGTGTACAGTGCGCCGAATGAAATGAACGAGCTTGCAGTGCAAATCACATGCACTTCTCCTATAGTGGCAGACGAATCTATTCGAGTTAACAGGACCGATGACCTCGTCACTTTGGCTTGGGCCACTTCTTCTACGAGGAGGATTGTTCAAATTGACAACTTTCAAATTTACATTCTTGGTGAGAGACGCGCTACTATTCCTATGAATCGAGCTAACTGATGATAGATCGAAACTCTGCTTACAACTACTGGGTGCCTCAGACCGGCAAATCTTCGTCGCTCATTGTCAATGGGCCATATCTCGTCAGATCCGCCTCAATTGATAATGGTGTGCTCTTGCTGTCCGCAGATTTCAATAGATCGACAATCGTCGAAATTATCGGGGCACCTTCAGATATAACACGCTTGGATATCAACGGGGAGAAGACTGACTTCCGGATTGAAGATAGCAGGGTGGTTGCGAACATATTATATTCAGAACCTTCACTTAATCTGCCTTCATTATCTACCTTACCTTGGACATACATCGACTCCCTTCCAGAAATCCAAACAGATTACGATGACTCCACGTGGATGGCGGCGGATCACCAATCGACCAACAATTCATACCAGAGTCTACTGACACCGACCTCCCTCTTCGCCGGAGATTACGGCTTTAATGCCGGAGTCCTTTTGTTCCGGGGCCATTTCACCGCCAAGGGCACCGAGGAGACCTTCGAGATCAAAACCCAGGGAGGCACTGCGTACGGTCACTCTGTCTGGCTAAACGGTACGTTCCTAGGGTCTTGGATTGGAGACGCTAGTACGTCGAGTTATGACGCGACATACACCCTGCCTGGTCTTTCGCAAGGCGAGTCATACGTCTTAACGGTCGTAATTGACCACAAGGGACTAGACGGGAACTACGTGCCAGGAGTGGATACCGGCAAGGCCCCTCGCGGGATTCTCAACTACCGCCTTGCGAGTTCTATCATCAACACGACTCCGATAACGTGGAAACTTACCGGTAATATCAACGGCGAAGATTACGTCGATCGCGCAAGGGGTCCATTAAACGAGGGAGGGCTCTTCGCCGAGAGGCAAGGCTACCATCTACCCCAACCTCCCGTCGGGAACTTCMCCCCCGGCTCGCCATTGGCCCCGCTAGGCGAGCCAGGAGTATCCTTCTATACGGCGCCGCTCACTCTAGACTTACCTTCCAACAAATACGATATCCCGATTGCTTTCTCTTTCCGCAATGTCGCTGGTGGGGCAGCGCGTATCCAGCTATACGTAAATGGATGGCAATTCGGGAAGTTCGTGGGCCACATTGGGCCGCAGACGAGCTTCCCCGTTCCAGAAGGCATTCTAAACTACAAGGGTGAGAACTGGATCGGGTTAATAATATGGCGTATGGAGGATAGTGGAGACACGCCCGTACTCGATTTCAAGCTTGAGGCTGGTGTGCCGGTTTTGACAGGGCGTGATCTCGTTGCCTTAGTTGAGAGCCCGGCATGGTCTACGCGTGAGGGCGCCTACTAATATTTAGGAAGATTGTACACCCCTCATATCTACGATTGTGAAAAGGCTTAAGTCGTTCATTGTATAATTTAAATGCTATTAATGTCATCTCTAATATCATCTTCAATGTTACATTCTCGTTACTGTCAAATAGAGCATTGATTCAATGATGATTGTATTGTCTAAAAAGTCTGTTGTCTGGAACAGACAACAGRTGCAAACGGATATATTACTTGCAAACGCACTCTGTGCTGGTGTCACGTGAGTGACACCAGGTCACATGAATCTCACGTGACTATCTGACAGTTACCGATGCCCTCTTAGTCATCTTGGCTGGCTTAGCTGTAGCCATGGCCCTGCCGACACCATCTTAGACGTCGTGCTGACGCCGAGCAAGATCCCTGCTGATGCTTGCCAGTCCGTAGAATGGAGGAAAGCTTAGTCGGGGGACTCTCAACGAATGATTCCTTGGCGATTGCGGTGGCGGTTCTCCGGATCTTAGTTACGTTAGTAGAACCCCACCACGCMCCCTCTCACGAGGGGCCATCGAGTGGTTTAAAATATACTAGAGTTCTTTATTGTTGACAAATGGCAGTATGTGAGGATGACCGGCGGGTCAGACTCGGKGGKCTGCCCCTTGACCGGACATGAATCTCGAGCATAAGTCTTCATCAGCCCAGTGAATCATGCAGATGGTGGCCTGGGTAACAACCATTGCGGTTATTAGATTTACTTTTCCCAAGTTGCGGCCTTCCCATATTTCTTTCAGCTTCCCCTGGATACGATGTAAGTCCTCGGAAAGTCAAAGACGGAAGCTGTATCTTTGAAGCCCATTGCTCTTCTGGTTCCAATGGTGCATCATACCCCATAGGAGCGACGTCTCGAATACGAGCTGGCGATTGATAGTGGCACATGTTGTAATTGGTTGCGTAGGTACGCAGGCTGTGTAGACGGCGGTTGTCTAGTCCGCGCGGCTTGAGAAAGTTGTTATGTTGGTTGTCTATGGGGTCGATGAGAGTATGGTGAGCCGGATGACCTTTCGAGCGTCGCTTTGGCAGTCTGAAATGGTCCCCAGTTGGGCTTTCACAAGTGTTTCCTCCGATTTTGTTAGAAAGTGAAGAAGGTTTCGCATCTAGTTCTCCGCGGAACCTGGCTGTTCCATCTTGATGGGAGTCTCCGTCTCTATTCCAGAGGCTCCAAATGAGTGATGATAATAATATAATAAACAAGTTCGGTGCGATCGACCTCAGAATCATTCGTCGCTATGTTGTTGCGACCTGTGGTTTGATCGTCCGGTCTAACGGGATAGCGTAGGTACGCGGCACCTCTCTGATACGGACAGCACAGATTCTGGCACTGCTCTTGCATTGGACTTGATGCAGCCGCGGCAGCGAACATGGTTACAGCTTGTCTTTTTTTCTTATATATCAATCCGTCTCCATACACATCTTTAAGAGGCGCTGAGTAATAGTGGGTAGTTATCGTCCTTATCACTATAATGTCTGCTTTGGATCTGTTTCGCCGACGTTGTGGCGTACTGGTGAAAATGGCAGCATCGTAAGACATCTGAGTATTAGACCATGAAGTTTTCCAGATAGCCGGGCCACAGGCAAACGATCTTGCCGGTGGTATCCGGCTCTTTTATTCAGTGGCCTTCTTTTATATGCCAGCCATGGTCTGCACAGGACACGTCTGCCCTGCGTATATGGCTATCCAAATTGCCTCTACAATATTCTTCCTTCATATGCTGGCGTGAACTTCCCTATCATGATCTCCTCGGCCATCATATTGCGCTGGCGGTGAGTCACAAGCGCGCCCGGAGCGGAGTGGATAACACCTGGTTATCGCTTTTTAAACGCATAATAGACCGTAGGTGAATAGGAGGCAGCCCTGCTGTGATGATACCGTATTATAATAATCGTGTCTAGGTATCGACGCAAAGGTTCCTGAAATTACCAGCTCCTTAAGGTGGGGAGGCTCGTAGTTTCTCGGGTTGTCGCTTATATCCTTCCAACCCTTTCTGTTGTCGAAACACATCMCCCCTGAAATCGACTCACTTTTGAGCCTTCTATGGGGCGTGTAACGTGGCAAAGGACTTGCGGATCATGCTCGATTTTAGTAAATGCCACGAGAATATAGCACTCTATTCAGGGGCTTCTTGGGTGGCTGGTGACAATCGGCATCTATTATGAGTTGATGGTTGCTGGGGTGCAAGAGACGCTGTTGCAGTCGGGCGGAAGCTAGCCTCAAAAATCTTCATCGAATTCAGCCGTGTTAATGTCTTGAGGGCCCTTATAACTCGGGTTAACCGGTTGGGAGGTACCTAAGTCTCGTGCCCGAGGTTCAGGCTCCCCCTTTTCCCCTCTCCCCCTCTCCCCCCCTTTTTTCCGTTTTTTTTTTTTTTTTTTTTTTTTTTTTTTTATATTAATTACTTATTTCTTTTTATTTTTTATTTTTTTTTTTAAATTCTTTTTCTTCATCGCCCCTTTCTTATAGTGGCATTTAGCCTTCGAGGGCAGCATTAGTAGTAGAGTTGGTTGCAGGGGTAGTAAGCGGCCGAGTCTTTGAAGCTATAGGAAGTCTAACTTGGCTTCGAGTAACCTGTCCGAAAGCTGGCTCCTCACTGTCAGGATTCGGATACCTCGGATCCCGTTAGGGATACTTGGGACCAAGAGGTTTCCTGTATGTATAGCTGGCTCTCCAGCCATTAGGTTATAGTTYTTCGTGCAACAACGTTGTTCTTACCCTCATCCTATGGTCCACCTTATGACACTTACAGGATTCGTAGTTGGTCTGGTCAAGGGGTTGTTGGTGAGCTGGCTGTCTACTGGGTCGTGGAAGATGCGGAAGGTCGGGCTTGACGTCGAGTGACTTTACCGGTGTTGGACTTGTGGTGCTTCGATGCACCAGCATGGGGAGTATAGTCACTACCGTCGTCGAGCTGCTCATGCTTGCGCTTTGGATTTCAATTGTCGTGATGAGCCAGTTCCGTATCCGCTTATGAACCCTCAGCGCCCTCGTCCACGCGCCTGCATTCCCGATCTGGCTCGGGTGGACTGTCATCGCCTTACATTCCATCGATGATGGAAATTGCGTCATTATCGACGTCGGAGAAGTCATAATCGATGGCAGGGTCGTTGCCCGGGTAGGCGCTTTGTTGGTCTCGCTTGGCCTCATGTTGTATTCTCAAGCTCCCTCCTTCTCCTCCTCTGTCATCTTGGCGATGGCTTTGACTTCTTAGGTTTAAGGACGTATCGTGAAGCTTTGATAGCCAGGAGTTATGGATTTTATTGAATAGACTCCATTAGCTTCGAGCTTCTCTAACCGTAACGCGCCTTTTTCCAGAATCTTGGGCGTCGAACTGCGCTGATTGTGAATGGGGGATGAGAGGATACTGGGAGTTAACCCGAAATAAAAGAGCCGGTGATATTAGTCACGGGACAGTCGACTAAGTCAATATCGGTCAGTATCTTTCACTCGTGACGCCAAAGTGCGTATCAGGTGGTTGGATGTATACCATGGCGAGAGGACGCATCCGGTAAATGCCTTCCAGAGTTCCTTCTCCCGATGCATTTCAGAAGCAAGCTGATCCCTTGTCTTTTCATGGTTGGCTTAGTAGATGCCAACACTCTGTGACCTTCTGAGAAACTATTCGACGTATTCGTTGTACTCCGATCATCTCCCATCGTCTTTTGTCATAACACTCTCTCCGAGGTTTGAAGTCGTCTGTCTCCTTTGTGGTTATGAGAAGATATATTGCATGCACCACGCGATGATCCTCATTATTAATAAGTAAGAAAGGACGCATCCTCTCTCCCGGGGAATGTTCACTAAGTGTGTGCTATTTCGTAGCTTCTGTACTTGATGAGTTGTATCATATGCACATAGTCTTCATGGGCATTGAATTTGCCATTGTAGTTGGCTATGGAAAGGCCAAGACTTCATAGCTGATAGGTACCGTGCCAATGTTGGGACTATTATCGAAGGAGGCCAAGTGTTCTGCTAGGTCATCCCTATGTCCTGTTGATTCGTGCCCTTGAGTGGTATTCTTGGCCTTTTGGGGGCTTCTCTTAAGAGCCGGCACCCCGAAACTGAGAATTATTATCAGGAATTCTCTCGTCGAAAAGTAGTCATTATACTCCAGTTCGTAGGAGACATTGACTTGGACGAATGGGGGAATATCTCCATCGGGGGTCTAGGCCTCTAGTAAAGTCCGCCACGCTCAAGCAGCTGAATAGTCTGTCGAAGCAGACGAAGTGGAACAGGGTGTCGGCTTCTTCCCTTCTAGTGGCTGATGCCAACCTGATCGGATGTAGCACTGATACCAATGGCACCGTCGTCGTGGCCAGCGAAGATGATGTTGTCTGATATCAATACCGCATTTGCTGTGCGCTTCTTTGACTTGGGCGGGGAGTTGCTGACAACTGAGTCAGCTCGGCGCTTTGTGCCCATTGCCTTCTGGGAGGTCTTGACAACGACACTCGTTGTGTCCGGGTCATCCTCAGTTGAGATTGGTTTTGGCGCCTTTGTCGCCTTCTTTGGTGGTAGACCAAATTCTTGCGCTTCATCTCGGCAGTGTTGTAGGTAGGTATCTTACAATGTTCATACATTTGTCATAACTATTCTCTCCTAGAAAGTATTGGGAAATGGGACAATCTGGCCAGTCGTGTACGACTTGAATTGATCGCAGATCTTGAGATTGGTCAAGCGCAGAGATACAATATCATGGAAGCTGAGATTTGACGTGACGATATTAATAAGTTCGGCTGGAAGAGAGTCGGTTCCATGTAAACCGCACGCATTATATTGCCACATTGGAGTCGACTTGGTCCCTTTTTGGGATTTCTTAGTGGTTGTAACAATCCATGATGTTAGGAGGTATTCATAGAATTGATTATATCGGTATTCGTTATACATGTTGCCCAAAAGTGTAGATGATGTCTTCCCAAGGTCTAGTTGTTGGTAGCCTCGTTGATCAACACTTCATTGTCAGACTTAGGTGCTTTAGTTGAAGCATACCGCTTGTCGCGATTTTGAGGTTCACGGAGGCGAATATTGCGCAAATACTTCCATGGTAGCCGCATTATATGATATACTACCTTAGGTACCTAGTTATGTGAGCCGTTGGTATACTGTCATTATAGCCACGGTGAAATATGAAGGTTTCCGTCTTCCTTCAATTGCTACAGATGAGAGACGTTGCTAGGAGGACGAAAAGATGATTCAGGAGCAAGGGCAACGTTGTATGAGCATCCGTGATGGTATGTGTCCCAGATTGTGGTGTTATTAATGGCGCGATATCTCCCCTGGTCTGACTCTTGTTGGGGAGGCCTGTATCTTCGTGACATTCTCCCTGATGTTTGACCTAATATGGCCTGTAGGCTTAGCGGCCAAGTTAATAACTTCTAGGTGGCATTTGGATACGGCCCCGAGGATAGTCCATAGGGCACCAACTGATATAGATGAGATAGCCTGTAGGTATCTCTGTTTTTTTTTTTTTTTTTTTTTTTTTTTTTTTTTTTTAAAAAAATTTTTTTTTTCTGGTTCGGTCTCGTCTTTCTCATCGCTGGTCTCTAGGAGATTACTCGTTATGTCTCCGGCCCCCAGTCATGGGATTAACAGATGTAGGTAGTTTTGAATCCCGATGTTTGTTCGCTAGTTGTTCTCGCAGACGAGGTCCTCGATGATGTCGTCGGTATATTACCCACTGCTCGCGCAGGTGTGGATTGGACGCCAGCTTTTCTCATAAGGTCCCCGATACCTATCATCTTCGCAAGAACATCCAGTCTGCTTGCAAGACCTGTTTCTTTTATTCCCATGGTGGGCTAGATCAAGTCATAATCCTCTCGAAGATCTGCTAGACTCACTCTTGAGACCTTCATAATCTTGTTTGAGTTTATCGTAGTCCCGCCGAAGCTTGCTGAGGTAGGTAGTCTAGTGAGATATGATATGCTGGAGCAATTTTAGACCTTTTTAATAATATTAGAACTTCAGTTCTTTCTTGGCATCATTGCTAGCCTTAATTGGGAAAGATCTGATAGCCATGCGCTCTCATCGTCGCGTTTGGCACCAGTCCGCCCGTATCTGTTGCCTTTGGTCCCTCTAGCGATGATTACGCCCTGAATGAAAAGGAGAATAAGCGTCCGGCCTAACCACGGTACGATGTTCGCTCGCTTCAACGGGAACCCCTTGGGGGCCCAGGCTGTATCCACTGAGGAGCAAACGGATCTGAAGAGGGCTGACACCCTGCAAGTTATAGATTAGCGCGACTCTTGCAGGAGATCCCGAGGAGGTAACGCCGCCTTAAATATCAAATGCGAACAGTCAGTTGGAGATGATATTCGTATGAGTTCGTGAGTTGGAGGAACGGCGAAGTCTTCTGCAGTAAGTCACCTTCAGGTCCACCTGCAGAGGAATGAGCCCTGTAGAAATAATAATGGCGACGAGGGAATATTCACCCAGATGATATCGTACTTGGTTTAGGATAGAGTTCCATATTAGTATCGGGTTGGAAGGACTCGGCTCCCCAACGACAATTTGCCATGATGATGGGACGGCCGCGTGAAGTGATGATGACTTGACGTGTCGTGATAAGGTTCAGGCCCCCGCCGCCAGCTTTCAGCGAGACGAGGATTGCTTTCCCTCGCTGATTCAGGATCAACTCTGAAGTGACATGGTCAAGCCAGGCTATAGGTAAGCTGCCAGTTTGTTGCATCGGCGTCCCTGGCTGAAGCCGTCTGGGGATTCTCTTCTTTCGAATTATTTTCGACGACGCAGCGCCACTTTCGCTCGATGGCCTGGCGTATGGCCGCGGCGCTTGTGGGGCCGGCTTTATACCGCCATCCCCTTCTCGTATGTCTTCGATAGTCGCATCGGCTGTGGTTGCCGATTTTGCGGCGGCGTTGGTAGTAGTAATACCCCTCTATAATATGAGATGGAATGATACAGGCAGCTCAAGAACAACACTCCCTCCTGGGACATTATCTATGTGGCCGGATCAATGTGTAATCCCTGGTTCGCCTTTGATTGGATCTAATCCCCTAGAGAAACGCCTCGCGTTCCCCTTCCATCACGGAGTCTCAGTTGGTTCCGATTGTCCTCCAACCAGCCGCACCTAGCTCCAATAGCTTGGGTCGGCATCACACTTGACGAGGTGACCGAACCGATTCGGCTCTCAGATCAATATGACAATATTCGAAGTCCCCGATTCGCCCTCACTGAGATGGAGTATGGTTAGGTAGCTAATCTTGTGCTATGCCCGCCTTGAATCATCTGACGGTGTCAACGAAATACCCTCTAACTAGACCAAAAGGTAAGCCGACCATCGCATATTCGTATATGACAGGCATGATCTCGAAATGATGTCGAATGGAAGGATATCTGCCTCTCTATTCTTTATTGTTTTGATCCTCTGCCTAGTCGTCTGGTTCGTATCGGACCTCGTTGTCGTGGTGGACGTCAGTCCAAGCTTTGGTGGACTGGGTGGCCTGTCGAGGTGCTATAAGGCCTCATTATTGATCTTATCCCACAGGCTCCTTATGTTGGGGCTATGGAAAGTCGTAATGGTCGATATCCCCTGGCATAGAAAGCGTAGCATTGGTCCAGCCCTTGCCCTCTAGCCTAATGGCAGAATATATGGAGGCTCCCTCGTGCTAAGGGCTTCGGGATCATGAGATTAGGTGAGCCTCGTTCGATTTTGCGAAAAGTTAAAGTTAATATATAGGATAATCTCAGTCGACCAACGCCACGACCTCAATGCCCGTTCTCGTACGTCCTTAAGTGTTTCGCGGCCCCCTTTGAAAAGCTCCGCAATTGAAACATAGGAAGATTGGTCGCTGTTATGTTGAAGAACTCGTCTAGGCCTGTTTATTTCCCTGAAGGGTTGTGAATCGTTGGCCGCCGAGAGCGTCTGGGGCATAGCCGAGGCCGGCTATCCCCCGTGTTGTAATTAAAAAGATCAAGAGTTTCGAAAAGAGAAGTTATCACCGCTACTTAGATTCAGTCGGCTATTCCGTAACCGATTGCCAGTCTGAAATTGGGTCTTAGGCTCGGACGGAGATATTCGTAGCTGAGGCCGGCTAATACTCCCTCGTCACGAACAGTCGGGGAAGGGAAGTTGATGGTTGGTGTGGTCTAGGTTAGAAGAGCAAAGGAGATCGCATTCACTGCTTTGAGAGATACGAGGTTTACTTTCGTTTCCGGGCTATTGGTAAACCACGAATCAGCGCCGTCATGCCAAGTACTGGACATGCTGCCGTCATAGCGGCAGACGGATATCTTAAGGCGATCCTTTATGGTGAGCTCTAGAATGTAGACAAGAGGGTATTGAAGGATGATTTTCTCCTTGGTTGTCTTTACTCGACATTCTAGAGCTCACCATCAAGGATAGAAAGCGAAAGAGCCCTAACTAATGCAGGAAATGATTCTGCTTCCTAGTTGTTCGGCTCGTCTTAGTCGGGCCATCAACGAGTACCCGATAAGTTTGCAAGAAAGCCCAGACACATAGGTCTGTTACTATACGTGACCTACGGGTCTCTTGGCTCGAGGGCTAAGAAATTAAATGTCAAATCAAAGAGAATGACGATGTAGCTTCGATTCCGGAGACTGTCCCATAGGGGATGATGAGCGCTTGAAGGACTCTAGCTCAGGAGGAGGAGTACAGGCCGACCCTTGAGCCCAAATATGCTGTTGAAGCTGTACTGGCCGCTCAGAATGGTATGAGGGTAGCGTCGAGCTACCGGACATCGATATTAAGTGACAAGTCCAAGATAGCAATCCACAGGCCGAGGTAAATCTCCAGATGGAGAGATAGCGCAATACGGTAGATACCATAGGCGTACATACGGTGGAAAATTTGACCCGCGAGATGGGCGTGTGCGGTAATGAGTAAGGGGTTATCTCCTAGTTAGAATCGGGGACGGGTGAGAGCGTTAATGGCGGCAGCAAGGAAGACGATGTTGGTGTGCTATAAGATAGTATGACTCATAACGCCGAAGCTATACCAGGAATTCAGAATTGTCGTCGACCTTCGGGAAAGGTATGGTGAACTGATGTATCATGAAACGTAATAACGCTCAATGAGTGAACCTGACGTAATCAGGCACTTATCTAGGTGAGCGACTCTTTGGTAATTTCCCGATGCGGCGGGACAGATCTTCTCTTGTTCACTTCTAAGCCGCTCGACCTAGTCTCTCTGGACTCGCGGAAAAGTCAGTTAACCGTACCTAGACATCTCATCGTCGAGGGGTCTCTTCCCCATACCATCCCGATCATTCTTCGAGCAATATGGGTATGGCGGTTACAACGTGTCCTTCATCGCCTCCAGATGACTCTTTGCTCGTATGATGGCGCATTCTTGTAGACATGTCTTTCAGACACGCCGATTTTGCCCTCGTAAACAGCGGCCGAGACCATGTTCGACGCACTGGTCGCGAGTCGCGTCAGATATAGCAATCCATAACTGAGGGGCCTCGTTATTAGAGAGCCAATAGAGTGTATCATATCTTGAAGGCTTGGCTTTCCGTCGTGGTCGCCATTTGACGTTGTGCTCGTCGGTTTTCCATAACCTTCCCGTCGTAGTCTATGATATCATGGAATTCATTTTAAGAGATAATTAAGGCCGAAGAGAATGTTAGCTAAGATGCTCGCAGCATATAAATGAGGATATAAGCGCTAACCCTCCGGTAAGCTGGAATTCATCGGAGGGTTGGTTTGCATCCAAAAATACCTATGCTCCTCTTTGAGCACATAGGCAATGCTTCTTCATCGCTCTGCGGTATGTTGGCGGCAGGATTAGTCTGATGGAGGTAACGGTGAGTGAAATCGAAGAGTGTGCTATGAAGCTCAGATAATCGCTTGTGTCTCTCTTCTTGGATCTCCTGTTCCAGGCTACCAAGGTTGGAGTGTCGGGGKCATCGTTCTTATTTGCAAGATGCTATCGAGGTTGTCGACGTGGTCTTCCTGGCCCTCTTCGGCCTTGACGTTATCTGAAAGCCATTTTATATAGTCGTCCAGCTTGTTGAGCTCTGACGCAAGCATTCCATTATCTTCTTCGTGTGCTGCATGAAAACTCAGAGTCGACAGCCTAGGCTGCAACCCTTTTGGGTCCGTGAAGCATTACGGTCTCTGGGCTGAGAAAGTCCGGCTCATCTCTCTGGGATATTGTTGAGCTCAAGTGTGTTTACTCTGCCCATCATAACCCCACAGGTCGTCATGAACTTTGGTAAGTTCGTTGTTGATCTTAAACAGTTAAGGTTGTCTACTCCGTCCATTGTATGTATCATCCATGTTACCAGGAGCCCGGAACGCGTCAGCGAATCCAGCGGCCCGCTGGGCTTTTCATCCGGCTTAGGAAGCGTCTCCTTGGAGCGACATCCTATTGTTGGTCAGATCACCTCTTAGGTACTTAGTCAAAGCTTTGTAAATTCGATCAGAGGTCATGATAGCAGCCCGTATATAACGGGAAGATACTGTGAGAGAATAGGAGAGAAAGAACTGCAGTGCACTGCTGAGTCGGTACTTACACTTAACATCACTGCGCCTCGAATTGGTTGAAAATAGGTTAATGATGTTGAGATGACGCGAAGTGAAGTGTTTCCAAAGTATAAAACAGAGAAATCGAGCTCAATAGGAAAGTTACAGCAGAGTGTGAAATCTGTAGAAAACCGGCAAAAGTGTTATCACCGGTAGCGGTGACAGGCATGAATGCCTCGCCTTAAATTAGACTGCTATCCAGAATAGGGCTTAACTTTACTGTTGAGTAACTCAAACCTTCCCTCGCGGGACTTATTCTTCTAGTGTGACCGAAAGTTGGCGGCTGTCTTAGATGCAGCCTCTTTCAAGCAGCGGAACTCTTCTGCGATCCGCCTAGACACCACCGCAATAGTCATTCCGAGTTGTGAGTCGTGCCACCGTGAGGTTTTGGTGCCGAGTCAACGTTGTCTTTCGTGTGAAAGTCTTCTGGCAGTTCGGGAGAGCCGTGGGAGACAATCATTAAGATCTCCAGACACGGTTCATCCCATGTCCACTTAGCCCTTAATCTTCTCCTCGGCTTTGAGCGCAGCATTGAACTTGCGTATTATGTTAGCGCAGGTGTTCAGGTTGAGGCATGGTTCCCAGTTAGGTATTCTGGTTGTTGTGAAATCCCTGTCGCTCGACCGGCATTGCGTCGGTCGACAATCACCTTAACCTGGTATTCTCCCTTCAGGCGTCTTCACCAGTTCTATGGTATACTGGCATCCGTATACCTAGGTACCTAGATAGCTTTAGAAGTAGAGTAAGCTTAGGTAGGATCCTCCTTAAGGAGGTTGAATATTAGATGTTGGGGGTCACTAGTTTGGCTGTGGAAGCGCCGAAGCCTTGATAAACCGGAGTAACATAGGAGGTACCAGGAGGTAGTCATGACGGCACTCATTGCGCTCATTTCTTCAATCCGTCTTTCTGGCCTTGGAGGCCGGCGAATCAGGCCGCTCATCATTTTGGGATCGCTTTTCCTAACGAACCGTTTCTCGAGTTTCCACTATGGTGGCAAGAGAGTTGGCCAGTCTCGAAGGCCTAGTCACTCCTCCTCGTCTATGCGGAAGAGGTGTTGCGCCCCCAACATAGGCGTTAGGAAAAAGGGTTCATCGGCACCCAAGAAGCGGCTTGGAATGAGGATTCTGTGATCGTAGCAACACTCTGCGCTCGTTGGGGCCAAAGTCCGTAACTGAATTCCAAGATTGCGTCTTATGATGCTGTTCTTCTTCTGCAGCGAAAGGCGCGGCTGTAACGCTATATTTTCGAGATGGTCGCCGCATCTCGTCACGAAGATGACAGCCAGTCCGATTCAAGAAAGGATCTTTACACATTACTCGAAGACCTGCTGTATAGTAGAATTGTCTTGTTTGTGAATAGCGCCATGCAGTCTATGGCGAGAATATTGTAATATGTCGGATCTGTCTTGATGCTGTCTCTAGGGGTATAATCCTTTGCCTCTGTGATGATGACTTGACTACCGAAGTAGTCATGCCCGCCTACCTGGGCATCTATGAGCATGCCTTTGGGGATGATGTCGTTGGTGTATAGGCTCCCTTGGTGCGCCTTGAAGTACGGAACAGCGTCGTTCAAAGCCGCTCTTCTACCCGACCACACTGGAGCTTCACCAGAAGCCTGCGGCTTTTCCTTGTGGTGAGTGTTAATGGCCATGAGGCCGCTACTTCCGATTAGGCTCTCCGTATCGCCGGCGTACAGCCAAATCGTCTTCTCTAGGCGCGCCATATTTAGGCAAATGCCTTAATGAGATTTAGTATCCTTGGATCCCTTAACTCCTTCACATTAAATATGTGTAATGTGAATCATGAAGATTTCCACTTATCTTCGGCTACCCGGCTCCCTTGGTCCACAGATCCGTGATATGGAAGTAGTCAAGCACATTGTAGTAATGTGCTGGCTTCAGTGTAAAAAGCCTGCTCTTCGCGTCTAGGACATATTAGCTATCTTCCTCGAGTTAACGGCAATACTCGAGAACTTACTAGTAATTACAACTCATCGTGGTGATAAGATATTTTAAGTCTGACTTATACTGCCAACACTTAAGGACCCATGGGCCAGAACCATCGGGGGCCGCACCTCAAGCAAGTCTAGCCTTGTTTCAATATTTTCTTGCTAACTGTCTTGCAATGTTCACAGGTGTGAGAAGGGCCAGAGTACTGGCCGACGCGGAATTCGCCGGCGTCACGGCCACTAGAGTTCCTTGGAGTCCACCAGGATCGCCTGGCTAGGTCGATCTTTTCTAGGCGCACCATATAGATCTTCGCCGGCTTGTCGTTGTGGCCCTTCACCACTTCCATCCAGAAGTCTGTGGCGTGGAAATAGTCCACGCCGTAGTAATGAGATGGTCCCATCACTATTATTCCAGCAAGCTCTTAGGATATTGAATATCCTAAGAGGTAACTTTTGATGGAGTGTAAAGTCAGCAAGTTTCACTTGTTGCCCTATGTTGGCGCCGCTGAATGCAGTAGGTAATAAAGATGATACCGACGATGAGCCTCGATAATGGTGTACAATAGGGGAGAAGTGAATGATCGCGAGAATGGGAAATGGGTAAATTTTAACTCCTCGAACCGATTAGAGCCTCCTCCGGAGGGAGAACCTGCGGGTCTTGTTTCTTCCTATACAATGGGCCCATAGTATCATAGTACTTCAATCTTTTAGTTGCTTGAGGTAGGACGGTAAAGCAATCTAATAGAAAGGTAGTATATCCATCCCGTAGGCAAGAACCCTAAGCGGGGCACTGTAGTTGCTAGACCTGGGTAGTATCCTGTTAATATAGGCGGCCCGACGATGTCCTTCCTCATTACCGAATACTCAAGGAATTCTAGTAGTAGATAGGAATTCCTTCAAGTTGAAGTATCACTGCGACCAAACTTCCTTGACGAGTTTGCATATTATGAAGAAAAGGGGGAGGGGGAGCGAGACAACATCGGCCAGGCAAGATAGTGCCCCCCTCCCGACCCCAAATCGCAGCACCACCACCGACCAGATGGGAGGAAGTCGTTTGCTTCCATCTGGCCGACATCAGGCCTGGTGTAGAACCGGCTATCTAGATGGTAGCCGATCCAGTCGGCCCTCCAGTGCTCAACGCAAAACCCCCTTGGCTTTAGGTTAGCCTTTGGGTATCGTAACGCCCTTATTTTTGCCCCCATTGTTTGGAAAGCAAATCGATATATTAGGTACATGAGAAAATTGTTGGTGGAAGCGGAAAATCCGCCGATGCTTAGAGCAGAGCGGTCGCCATAGTTGTCCCTAATGGAAGTACCACCTTAAATTTGCGGATCGCTGAGAACTAGAGGTAGCTATCGGAGAGTAATCGTTGAGAAGGATTCTAAGGCATCGACAAAACGTTACTAGGAACCAATAGCCGCGCGCTTGCGGTCTATCGTTAGACGTGGAAAGGTAGAATGTGATAATGTGGAAGAGCCGTATATGAGGTAGGTACCTAATATAATGGAGTAAAAGTGGTGGAGATAATATCGCAGCACTTCGTGATTTTTGCCGATGGCACTGCAATCTTTCGGGGGGTCTAAAGTAGCCATGCTAATTTTCTGATCTTTGATATAGGCGACCGTCGAGCATGGATGGCTGGAATTTGTTGATCTTGTCTTGTGATTTGTCTTGTCGTTCTTAGCCATCTCTAGGCGTCTTAGGGCAATATCTGAAGATCGACCTGACGATGAAGTCCGTCACTTCCTCGCAGAAGCTGAGCTCTAGATCTGTGAGGTTGGGGTCCGCTTTGTCGGAAGAGATCGCTTCTTCGAATGCCTCGAGAGACGCGTCTACATGCATGGAGGTTTAGTCCTCGTAGGCCTTTCCCCGAGTGGGCCATCAATGGCTTTCAAACCACTGGGGTAGAGGCCTTCAAGTTGCCTTTGTCGCCGACCTTATCGCCGTTGCCTTTTCCGCAGACGAGTGTCCGAAGTTATCACCATCCGATAGTAAAACTACTGGGAACTTTGCTAGGAGTATTAGGAGGGATCGGGCAGCTTGGCCGGCCTTAGCTGCTGGCATAAGTTCTATATCTCTTCACATTGTCTTTGATTCTGATGGTGAAGATCTAAATGCTTCTTCCATCCAGCTCGAGGGAATGGATAATAGTATTGTCTTCTCGAATGAGAGGGGTTGGCAATGGCGTTATTGGTGGGAACTTCGTTATTGAGATCATTTGAATCTTCGTACTCGGTGCAGGTGTCGTTGATGGATTCTCAGGGTGAAGTTGGCGAAATTAGCCATAGTAATGATAGGGTGACGTTGATTAGGAGTGCCTCGGTCGGGGGAAGAGGTAGTTGACCTAGGGCAAATAGTATGAAGTTGCATGTGATGTTTCGAGGTGTTACTTGATCCTTCATATCATGGGGTACCTTGGAATAGTACCATCCATACCCCCGAGGATTAGTTCCGCCCAATCTGAGAATAGGGGGTTGAGTCCCAACTATCAATCTCTCGTGAACACTAGTCCTAGTATGAGCCTTTCAGACTACTAAAGCGCTCATAGCCTGCTGGAAGTTACCGAACGTCACGTCCTAATTCTGACGATACTAATACAGCTGTGCGTCCTCTTCTTCAAGCACGTGCCCTTGAAACTCGGTCTTCTCAAGCTGTTACTCGTTTGGCACTGCCTCTAGGCGAGAGAGGCTCCTAGCGTATTTCCCGTAAACGTGATCGTGACGAATGACGAGCTAGTCGAGAACCTTCGTCAAGTGACCCAGCTATTCAAGGTCAAAGACAACCGAAGATCCCCGCCCAGCTCGATGGCTGTGAGCGGCCTATTCTTTCACTCTTTGAATGCTAGTCTGGCGAATCCTGCATCAGTCATCACCTCGCTTTTTCTAATTAGATGTGGTAGTTGTCGTGTAGAGCGTCCAGGGGACGATCATGTAAGAGACGATCGTCCACGTCTGGTATACCTAGTTCTGGTATACAAAAGGGAATCCAGATGTAGTATCCAAAAATAGAAAAGAAAGGTAATTTCAGTCGCATTTTCTTTCCGTAGCTTGCAATTGGCCGACCCAAGAACTTTCGTTCTTAGGATTTGACGGGTCAAGACAACTTACTGCTGAGTCGGGATTATGCCTACTGCTGGTCCCTCACTTTCATGATAGTTTCCTTATGGCAAAGAGAGAATTCTCTGAGTCAAAGCCTGACATAACCCCTTCACCATGTGAATTTCCGTGATACCAGTGGAGGCCCGGTATCCGCACACCAGACATGTGTAGGTCTAGTATCAGCTAGCGTGTATGATTAGCCCGTCGCTTCTTCCCCTTTCCCTCCGGGGGGGATTGCTTCCCCTGTAGTCGCCTATTTCGAGCCAAATCGTAAATCGGCCATACTGAGTGGAGGATTATGTAACTCGTGAGATGCTCCAGGTTTGCCATGGCCTCGCCACTCTTGAGCTTCACTAGACAAGCTTCGCCAATAAGAGAGTTGTAGATTCTTCAAGGACGAGCAATTCGAAACCACAAGAATTGTCTCGGATGCTTGCAAGCTCCTTTGCAGACTCCTCGCCGACATTACTCCACGTGCCTCTCTTGGCACGGCCTTCATGGTTCGACGGGGTTGTGATGTCGGATCTGTGTCCTGCCCACCCACCCTATCCTGAAGACGTCGGCCAGGCGCCCCAGGAATAGACACATACTATGATATCTCATCAATGCTACGCCCAATCAGCGAGAATGTAGATTGGGGTCTTCGACATCCTGTTCTCCCGTTGCCCCTTGATCTAGCAGCATCTGAGGATGATATTATGTGCTGCAAGGAACGCCCCTTGAGCCACATCTCTATGGCCGCGCGCCACAAAGTAGGTAAATCAGCGAACTGCGATGCCTCAAAGTCGAGTTCATACGAGGGTCTTATTGTAGATCTGCCATTACGTTGAACGCTGGCCTCTTCGATGCGAGCCGTGGCTCTTCTAGCCCTTGTAACTGATACGAAGAATATCGTTACTTAATCGCATCATGCCCCTCAAGCACGAAATGTCCCGGCTCTTCACCACCGTCCAGTGCGGGTATAGCCACGGCTTACATTCAGGCTAGGCAGCGAATCACTAGCCCCACCATAGGCGCTGAGACCACTTCCCTGTGATGGGCGCGGAATGAATGAACGCTGACTGGAGCCAGCGAGCTGGCACGAAAGACGTAGGATGCGTCGACTCAGGGGTTTGAAGCCGCTAGTGAAGCCGCTAGTGACGGTTGAAGCTGTTGGGATTGTGGATGGCGTGGAAGATTCCTAGGGATTTCGGTGCCCCTAACAAGAATCGATTCGTTTTAGGTAGGCTAGGGAGGGGAGCGCTGCTCAAGAATGGCTGGTAGTCGAGAAAGCCGACCTTTCACTCCTGCTAGTATCGTTCTTCAAGAGGTAGTCGAGCTCTTAGGCACAACACACCCTAGCGTATGTCAAATCCTGCTGACTTGATGAATCATCGACGCCGTGGGCGCTGCCGACTCGATGGCAATACAACMCTCTTCATTGGGCAAGCCTGTTACCCTGCTAATCTAGGTGCTTGTAGAGTGTGCCGAATTATATGGACCTCGTGGTGTATAAGCAAAGCGATGGAGGAAGAGGAGGCGTGTGAGTTCGTGTGTTGTTGTGCGATGCTCTGTTTCAACATATAACTGGCACCACGCATTCCCCGGATCGAGCCAAAGCTTCTCCGGGGCAAGGAGATGATGGTGACGGTGGTTGAGGTACGCTGATGCTTGGATACCTCTCGGGAGGTTCGTATTATCGTTTGGCGATCGCTGGACGCTCGTGTCGAGACTCGTCTAATGCTGTTCGGCCAGGAAGGATCGAAGCAATTGAGGGCGAAACTTGCGAGGGCGGCAATGAAGCCGTAGCATCTCTCTCCTGCCTTGCGTATGATTAGCATTGTTTCTCGGAAAATCGAATAGAGTATAGGGAACGGAGAAGAAGTGGACGAAAAGAACAGAAGTTAAGAGACGAACCTACCCCCGAGTCGGCGATCCGTTGGTCTCCATCATGGAGCGGCAGCGGGGGGCTACCGCTAAGTCCATGGGAATTGTAGAAGCAAGCTCGTCGTCGTTGATGTCCTTTTCGATACTGTCAAAGTCATCTAGCTATCCGTTAAAGAAAGGTTGAATGGCCAAGAGGTCGGCCTCAGTGTCGTCCCGCGAAGCTCCCGATATTGGCCTATAGTAGACCATTAATATCGGATTAGCTGGAAGAGCTGCAGCTCGTTCAGATGTCGCAGGGGATCTAGAAGTCAGAGATGGGACGGACGGTATAACATGGGGATAGACCACATAGGGTAGAGTCGTAAAGGAAAGGCGATTCATAAAGGGGATTGTGACGAAGGCTGAGGAAGAGAGAAGCGGTAGGGGCTCGTTGACAATAGTCGACGCTCTTAACAGGTATACGTCAGGCATACCTACCTATCCATGAAACGTGTAGTTACATGTAGGTAGTAACGGGGAGACGGGAAGACGCTTTCCCCGTCATTAACAACCTTCTCATTGTCGAGCTCTATAGCTGAATTCTGTCCTTGCTACTATAGGCCCCCTGGAGCTTCCGAAAGGGGAAATAAGACTAAAAGATAGAGAGAAGGACCCTTAATGTCACCCTATCGGTGCCCGGAAAGGCCCTGCTTGCCGTTAGTTCCGCTTATTCCTAAGCTATACCGAATCAAACCCACATGCAACTTCTAAGAAATTTGCTCCATTACATGGTACTTCTCCTTTTCCGCTACTCCTTAATTAACTCTTTCTCCGTAAGCTCTTTCCTACATGCGCCTAGAGCAATATACCTAACATTCCCTATGGTGTGATCTTGCCTTATGAGACCCATGACTCTACAAACATGATGTACATCCGCCCATGCTGGGCGACGATTGCTTCTAGTCCTTCGGGTACCTTCTGGAGATTCTTACCTAGTACTTATAACGAGCATGCGCAAGCTGAGAATAAACTAGATGAAATAGTAGTAGAGAGAATCCTTATTATAGAGTCATCTTGTATTGAGCCTACTGTGAGAGTGTCAGCTTGAAAGGGAGTACAGAACAAACAGAAACAACTCCACTTACCAAAATAAGTGGAAAGCTTTTTAATTCCACTGAAACTCCGTGTGTAATAGAATCTAGGGGTGTTATGGTGGTACTTGTTGTTTGAGAGCGATTGCTCTGTCGGTCTGCGAGGGGAGCTCGCGCTTCTATCCCTCCCCAGTTTTAACTTAGAGAACCAGTTGCCGTGTCCATCGCCCAAGCTTGCAGACATGTAAGTGATTTATGTAGGGCATAGTAGTAGAGAGGCAGATTACATTTGTAGCCAGGGGTGTTGCTCGTAGTCGAGAGTTGATGTTTCTTCGAAGTCTAGACTTAGCGGTCGGCGAATCGGACTCGTCCTCCTCTCTGTCGTTTCCCCAGGACCCTGCACACTGATAAATTAGCAAAGCTCAAGACGGGATTAGCATCTCGGATTTCATTCAGTATAGTAATGCAGATACCCAGCGAACTTACCTAAGGTGCTGTGTTCAGATGGATCCCATCCAGGGATCGTAAGCGAATGGGTCGTATATATGGCGGTCGCTGCCAAAATAGTTCAAAATGGTTTCGTCGTTGATGAGAAGGTCATTGTAGCATAGGTACCTGGGTGTGAGAGCAGGATAGGTTAGCAGTCGGCTGGGTTATATTGTGAATAGAAGCAGGAATAAGATCTCGGTACCTTCAAAGTACCCGAGCACTAGCTGCTCGTTGTACGGCATGAAGTACTCCGGTCCGGCCACCTTTAGTAGCCCCAGTGGTTGTTAGCCTCGGCGAATTCAAGCTGCGGAATGACCAGAGCTTGAACTTCGCCGCCTCCGGGTGAAGGCGGCTGTAGACATGGCGAAAGCGGACCTTTGAGGTAGCGAAGTGAACGTGTCCATCGACGAGGGTCTTTCCCTTCATCTCGTGCATCCATTTATTTTGACATCAGGATGGTTCTTCTCGATGTATTCATGAGTTACCTTGACAGCTTCCTGGCCCACCTAGTCGAGCCTCTTTTGGGTTTCAGCTAAGACCGGCGTCGGAGCCTCTTTGAAGGTGATTGTGTTTTCGTTGCTCCTGTGTGATGCAAACGATAGTGATTAGAAGTGTATGGTAGGAAGGATGATAGTTATGGGAAGGTAAAGAAGAGAAGATGGACTGCTCAGGGTAGAAAGAAAAAAAAGAAATTTCTAGGTTACCCACATAGGAAGCAGCCAGAGATATAATAGTGTCTCCAGAGCAGAAGTACAATTTGATGAGGCCACAATGTGCCTCATAGCACATCCAATAATTGACAAACATGAGCTAGGAGAGATCTGGTCGCCCAGCATCTCTCTAAATTTAGCCAGCCATGTCTAGTCCGTAGTTGCCTGGTGTAGAGGTGGGAATCGGGATTCTTCAAATGCCTTCCCATCACCGCGATGACAGTGGATGGGAAGGATGCATTCAATGGAGGTAGATGGGGTAGTGACTTGTGGTGACAAGAGAAGTATGCGAAAAAGGTGGAATAAAAGTTCTCGAGACTAAGGCTCTTCCCGCTGTATTCATGCGTTGACCAGTGCTGACCATTCCAATGAATCAAAATCAAAAGACATCCCAAGCTTACCGGAGCCTCTTTCCAGATCGTATGTGTGCAGTATCAAAATGATTCGCGTTTCAAGTAGACTGACCATTTTGAGAAAGGTAGATTGAAGGAAGTGGGAGAGCTCAGGTTGTAAAGGCCAGTGACAGATTGGTAATAGGAAAGGAAGCATGGTTTGAGAAGTTGATAAGAAGAAGGGAAGGGAGACTAATGTATGTGATAGTCAAGGGTGGATGAGGAAGAGTGAAAGCAGTGGAAAGGAGAATAAAGTGGATGGTTAAGTAGAAAGCATCCAAAGGCAGCCGGGCGATGTGTCATAAGGAAGCAGTCACAGGACAGGAAGTACCTACCTACCTATCTACACAAGGGCGGGCGGGCACATCTAATGGGAGCAGATTGATGACCCATACTCGCCTAGAAGTACCTAGGTAGTTTGGTTTCGATAGGATGTGATTGCCCTGGTCTTCAAACGCTCAATACTTAGGTACTCACTGCATCTAATGTGCCTATTCTCGGCTTCTCATCAACAGAGTGTTAGGAATGACAATCATCAATAATGAGTCAGGAGCTGTACGTACTAGAATCTTTGCATATTTTCCAAGCCGCGGAACACCAGCCTTATATGTGTGCTAGGGTGGAAAGCGCCTCTGGGGTCAGTGAGGGAAGTCCGTGAAATACTCGGCGGTCACTTCCGGCTTCCGCCGAAACTAGGCGGAGGCTTGGCCCGTATAATTGGAAGTCACTCAGGGCATAAATATATGGAGCTCAGGTGTCTATGATACCTAAGTTAGTGATAAGTCATATCAGTCTGACCAAGAAGTCTGGGACTAAATGACCGCAGTGCGGCCCCGTACGTGAAGGGTGACTCAGAATCTCATAAGGTATCGTGCCTGTGCGCATTATTATATCATAAAGAAAGTCTCTATCCGAAAAGACGATAAATTCTTTTCCCAATACTTCAAACTTCCTATATAGGCCAGCTTTGGGATACATATCTAAAGTACCTAAGTACCTGGTAGTGAGAATAGTACTCAGATAGACCTGCGTTTTTTCCCATGCGTGGGTAATATAGGATGTTAATTGAAGATAAATAAACGCACTTACACAAGTTAATAGATTTCCCAAAGCCTCTGAATCTAGGTATTTCATATGCATTTTTGTATTTATAATAACGTTTTCGAGGATACAACAAGTACCTCCCTATGGAGGCTGGTTCCGGGTGTACCTAGTATTCATGGAGGCTTTACCTTTATGATACCTTCTCTAAGGGTGGAAGCCTGCCTCTAGCTATATGCTAATACAGATAGGTATCTACCTACCTAACGAAGTTTCTACATCAAAAAATAGTCAAAAATGACTTAAACAGTGAAAGAACCCATCCTTGGTATTCCGTCGGAGTATATGGAAATAACTTCTGAATCACAAACAAGTTCATAAAGGGGCCTACATCGCTTTTATACACAATCAAATATATTTAATGAATAAGTGCGCAGGCATTTACCATATAATTAGTACCTTCTATTGACATCACTAATCTATGGTTAGAGTCCAGCTTTCTACGGATACACACTTACATAAGACATGCTCTTAACTACCTAAGTACATAGATACCTTGCTCGATTAAAATTAGTAACAGCGGCTGTAAGCAAGTGTTAGTTCATCGAGGTGTCTTAATCTGGCTATGACTTCCCTCAATAGTTAAACACTAACCGAGTTCGTCCATACGCCCGCTGCGGCAGATTCATGGTAGCTTCAAGATTTAAACTTATTTGATACTAGTAGGTAATCTGCGAGCTTTAATCAAATAAAACAATTGAAATGGATTGTAAAGGTGGTGTATTACATGAAAGATGAAATATGCGCCTGTGTTAAATCACACAAAGTGGTATACCTTAAACGTAAAGCTGCATTGACTAACATTCATATTGAGTATTTAACCTCTGCTCCACAGTTGAAATCTTATGGTCGAACGGCCTACTACCGTTGGCAATACCCCTAATCTTTATTTGGGATTTGTATCTCCCGGAAAATTGGGAGTTGCGTATCGCACGATACTGAAAGTGTCTTGCTGGCCATCAAATACGGCGTTTTCGCGACCGGTTTCTTGATGGAGACTTAGAATGAAGGCAATATCGCTATTATGAATAATATTGTTAAGTACCTACCTAGAGTTTGCTTCGATGACAATTCCGTTACAATGATTTCGCATACCGCCCCAACTGGATGGATAAGAAACGCTTAACGAACATGTTAACTTGGAAACGAAGATGGAAAACTGTCGGGATGTCAATCAGGTGTGGATTACGTAAGCCCTAGGGCACGGGCCTTACGTAATCCTGGGAGGTCCCATACATGGGCTCCCGCAATTGTACGTAGCTTAGGTAGCTTTCTCTTCTTTACACATCAATCAATACAACCCAATCACCCACGCACCTAGATGCTTTACCCTATCGTACGGATAGACCTTGTCATCCAACAAAAACTACAAGTCTACAATGTGCTTAACATTGAATGTTGATAAGAATGCAGACTTTACAATTTGCTCGCCTGATCCAGCTTACCCACTTTTACCCCTTTTACCCCTTTTTTTCAATCAAAGCCCCAGGGGTACTTCGTAACTATACTCAGGCAAGCCAGCAAACTGAGGGAACGAATTTCCAACACTCTTATACCTATCTAGAGGCAAGAAACTTTCCAAATCCGTCCTGACACATCCGCTCTTTCCCAAGGCGCGCCCTTCGAATCGGTCCTCAATCCACTTAAGCCAGATCTGTCGTGTAGCATCTAGCGTGGGCACGTGCCCCGTGCCGTTGACAACGAGATACTCCAGATCCCCGTCTGGCATAGCATTCCAAGTGCTGTTTACGGTCGCGGACGTGACGGCGTATGGGATATACTGGTCCTGCGTACCCTGAATCACGAGGAGCGGGCCCTTGAACGGTTTTCGCCCCGCGTTGGCGATCTTGGCGTATGCTGAGGCATACCATGTCTTGTTATAGTCTTCCTGGATGATATCACCCCCCGACAAGAAGAGCTGCTGCGAGACACTGATGCCTCCCTCAACTTCCTTTAGGAGCTGCGTCCGCGCGATACCCAGCGGCGTTAGCCAGTCGCTGAGCTCGAAGTCGGGGAAGATACTCTGAAGCATCATACCGACCCATGGAAGTATGAACTGAGGCACACCCGTGAAGAGGTCCGTCGTCGGGCTCCCCGCGATACTTCCTAAGTACCCCTTTGCCAAGTCCTTGAATTCGCCGTCTCCCTTCTCCGCGAGCACCTCGGCAACTCCCCAAGCTACACCACCACCCTGACTATGGCCCATAGTGACGAAGCGATCATCGAGGTGATCCCCAAAGGCCTTGAGAGCGGCCTGCATAGTGTAGAGGGCATCATGCGCCGATGCTGACGAGAGCAAGTACTGGTGCGGAATGTCGCTGCCATCCCATGACTTAGATATGCCCAAACCGGCGTAGTCGGGCCCTACCACTGCATAACCTGCTAAGGCAAGAGTAAAGGGCGCTTCATCCCCGTACCAGAGTGCGCGATGTGTTGATGGCGCTTGCGAAGCGAAGAAACCTGATGTACCATGTGTCCATAGGACGGCAGGCGCTTTGGTGGCCGCATTTGCGTTAGATCCGTGGGGGCTTTGTTGGAACCTCTTGGGCGAGAATGGCCAGAGAATGAAGGCAGAGGCCGGAATCACTGTTCCATTGTAGTCCGTCGTAGTGTACAGGATACGTGAGAGAGCCGTATTTGGGGGGGTTACAAATGACGTTATGTTGGTGACTTCCTGGACCTTGAGGACTGATCCGGGCTGTAGCGCACTAGAAGGCGCGTTGGAGAGCGGCGGGAGCTCGTAGAAGGTGTCCTCCCTGGGGCCGCCATTGGCGAGCTGGGAACGATCGAAGTTGATGATGGTATTAACATTAGCGGCTATTGCCGAGGACAGGTTCGCTGACTTTATTTGGGATGACGATAGGGTAAAGCTCGAGTTGAAAGCTGTCGATTGTTCGGCTACTGGTGGTGTTTGAGCATTGACGGTTAACCCCGTAAACGAGGAGGCGACCAGGAAGAGGGTCCGAAAGGAATGCATCGTCATCAACCCGCAAACCCGATCTATGATGATTTCTCATAAACTATTTACAAATGCTATACACAGGAGAGCGAGCAAGAATTTATATGAGAAAATGAATATTATCCCGGCTGGTAATTACACGCACCATCGAAAGCCTCTCATTGGCCAGTGAGCTAGTGAATTGCCTATTTTGGCGGGCACCATCACCCTGGCACAGGGAAAAGTGGACTTGATTCCCACGGAGATCCGTGGGATAGAGACCAAGATGAGGTTCTCACGTAATAACGTCAGGTTCATCTGATTATATAATCCCGTTGATTACCTATACATCGAAAGTTTGTCAGCGTATACGCCGTATTTTTTGATACGATCGTAGGCTTCAGGGGTTCAGTTACGGTTATGGGGCAGTACCTACCTACATGTAACTAAGGGCATGATCATCCGCACCCTTTTAATTCAAGACGACAGAAGTCTAAGCATTCTATTAGATGTATTGTTTTCCATTGCGACACGTTTCGATATCAGAGACTAGAAAGTTGCTATATTATCTGAACAAGCCCAAGCCTCCAGGTTCTGGGATAGCGTAGTATCGTTGATAAGGAGATAAGACAAGCCACGCCCGATATCTTCAGCTCACTCAACCATCATGTTCCGGCAGACATACATATAGCTACCAATGAGCCTGACTATGCACAAACATGACGGGGGTGAGAAAGATGTTATTTTTCAATCATCAACTGTTCCAAGTTTTGGTTGATGTTACACAGAGCATCTCAATCCATGTACGTCATTGGGCGTAGCGTAAGGCGCGTTTGACAAGCGGGGATGCGTATAAGAGACTGCCCAGGGCTCTAAATCCTCGAAGTAGACAAACCAAAATTATTAACCCTATTCAAGAGATTTGAACTTGTGGTAAGAGACATCAATAACAATTTTCTAGACTTTTAGAGCACCGGTTAAAGCGAAATGTCTGGATCACCATCTGCCGAAAACTTCCCAAAGCCGACGACCATTACGGGCGGTTGTCTTTGCGGCTCGATTAGATACCAGGCCGAGTTCCCGGATGATCACGACTTCTTGAAATCGGTACGTCAAAAATTACCATAACTTCCTCGGCGAATCTAGCACTTCAAGAACGAGACACGTTGGGATTCTTGTCGCCTAGATGATGTCGTCGTTGGGCGATACGCTAGCTAGTTGCAGTGGGCTAGAGCAGAAGCCCATGAAATACGGCGTACTCCCTCATTTCAGTGGACCACTACGATTAACATAGCCCTAGAGCTGCAGTTGCCAATGCACGCAATGTCGGCGCAACACAGGAGCTCTATTCTTCGTCGCGCACACCGTGCCACTGAAGAAATTCAAGTATCTGACACCCACGACGACGCTCAAGAATTTCTATGCGACGCCCGGCATCCAGCGTGGATTCTGCACCGAATGTGGGAGTTTCTTGTACTGGCGCAATGAGAAGCGCGATGACGTGGAGATCGCGGTAGGATGCGTTGACCCCGAGTTCCTATCTGAGTACGGGTTCGCGCTTGCGAATACTTCGGGCAATAATGTATGGTGTGAGAATGAGATCAAAGGCGTTACTGATAGCATGATTGGGAAGGAGAGGGGAATCAAATGGGCCACGAGTAGCGAGGAAGGCGTCAGGATGTGAGACACGATGGGCAATGCCGGTGCGAAATGAGGAGGTATCGGGTGGCGGTTCCGAGGAAAGATCCATCTATTGTAGCCGAGAGGTCTCGTTCTCGAGCTTGATGACCAAGAGAATCTGCGATGGCCAGAGCAAATCGAATCGATTGACTACCTTCTATAAAATGGATTCACATGGAATTAAGCCATATGCCTGATATTTGGCCACTCGACCGAGATATACCTCGACATGAAGTCGTCGGCTAGGATTAGAGAGAGGGGTCGGGTCCATGTCGCCAATATTATCGCTACCATACCTGAATTGACGCATTAGTCTCAATCCTCGCAACACAAGCCTTTCATAAATAGTGACAAAATCAATGATGATTATTAGTAACGAAATCAAGTTGAAAGAAAGGTACTTGGTATATAAACGATGTTGTGCCCCAAAATGCTATCTCAAACAGAAGTACCTAGTAAGATGCAAGCAGCCGACGGAATGAATGAGCTTTTAATTGGGGAGTAAGCCCCCGAGATTGACCCGAGCTGAGAGTGACAAGTTGCACTAACTATATACTTTCTAGTTACGCTGACTTTCACCAGTGAGAATTCAGCATCAGTGGTTTAGTGGTAAAATCCATCGTTGCCATCGATGGGCCCCGCGTTCGATTCGCGGCTGATGCATTCGCAACTCTTCCCTTTTGCCTGTCCTTCCGGGAGTTATCAAGTCTGAGTAATTTTTTTTCTATTTTCTTTTTCTATTTTGGATTTATGGACATATTCAGTTGGCCCCTCTAGGTTGGTTTTCGTCGGTTCAGCAGTGCTGAGGGGACAAATGTCTTGAGAAGGACGAGCCGCTACAGCTTCAAGCGTTCTATGCTAGGGCATATGATCTAGAGTCAAGGAATAAGGCAGGTAAGTAGTATCTACCTGTGAAGGTTTCTAGCCAGCAGCAGTAGGACGGAAGTATTATCCTAATGTTTGCAAGCAGTCCTGAATGATCTTAATAGAGCATCTATAGCGAACCACCCTTGTAAATCTTAGTGAGGAGGCTTAGTATTCACGACGACTCAAGTCAAGAACCTCACCTTCATACGCAACATCATTGAATTGATCGAGTAAAACATATTGCCTCCATCTCAATTCAATCCCTACATCTCAACATGTAATGTAAAGTATTTAATATAGGTATATACATAAGAATCAACATCCCTCCTCCTCGGCGCTTAAGGTTACCCCCACTGCGCCACACCCACGCTACCCCTCTCTTCACATTTCAATGCTCACCGTCCTTACAAAACGAAGGCAACGATAGCCAACAGACCAAGGCTGAGCGAGGCAGTCTTAGCCGAGCCAGCAGTCGGGATCGACGAGGTGGTCGGGTACGCCGCAGAGCAGCCGCTGTCGTTGCACACGACGGCCGTGTATCCGCTGCTCGTGCTCGTCGTCGTCGGCGCGATCGGGTACCCGGTGCCGGCGCTGTAGGTCGGGAGCGTGCCGTTGTTGCTGTTGCTGCTCTTGCTTGTGGGGTACACGGCTACGCTCATGGTGGTCGGCGCGTACACGACGTTGCTGCTGCTGCTGCTGGGGCTGGAAGCGCCAGAGCCGGAACCAGAGCCTGCGACGGGGTAGCTGGACACCGCGGCGGCTTGCACAGGCTTCGAGGACGGCGACGACGCCTCGTAAGCGTCGCCGCCGACCGGGTACGTGGCAGTGGTAGCAGGTGTCTTCTCGACGGTGATGGTAACGGGGACCACAGTGGTGGCGATGGCGACGGTCTCGGTGGTGAGATGGCCGACGGGGCAGTTGGTTACCGAAGCGGGACACTTGGTGATGGTGGCGATGCGGGTGCTGTAGATAGTGCTCGTGGTCACGGGCACGTTGGTGTATGTAGGAACACTAGTCGGCTTCTGGCCCTCGGTTTCGGTGACGGGGCACACGGTGGTGTACAGAGCGATGGTCTCGGTGACGACGGAGCCTCGGGCCGGGCAGTTGGTGACGGTGGGTGCGCAGGACGTCACGGTGTAAACGGTCGTGCTGTATGCGGTGCTAGTGGTGTACTGCACGGCGGAAGAGCTGCCTGTGGGGTAGGAAGACGAAGTAATGCTCTTGCTCTCCGTAGGGTAACCAGACGAAGAACCGGAAGCGGTCGCGGTGGCATAGCCGCTGTTCGTGGTAGTTGGGTAGACGCTCTGCGACTCGGTCGTGGTGGCCGATACGCTGTAGGTAGCGGACTCGGTGAATGAGCTCGAGGTCTCTTCGTCGGAAGTGCAGTCATCCTCGTCCGAAGAGTTGGTCGAGGCACTGTAAGAAGCGCTAGAAGTAGTCGATGCAGTGCTGCTGCTGGTGATTGTGGAAACAGTGCTGCTAGATCCCGTGGTGGAGGTCGAGACGCTGGAGGTCGACGTCACGATGTAAGAGCTCGATGTGCTGTCAGTGCAGGTCTCGCTAGCAGTGGAAGAGACACTGCTGCTGGTTGAAGGGTCAAAGGAGCTCGAGCTTGAGGCACTGCTTGAGCTTGAGCTAGAAGAGCTGGTGCTGGTGCTAGAAGCGCTGCTGGAGGTGCTGCTGCTAGTGCTTGAGGCAGAGCTAGACGTGCTAGAAGCAGAGCTGGAAGTGCTGGAAACCGAGCTAGAAGTGGTAGAGGCAGAGCTGGAAGTGGACGTGGTGCTCACTGTCGAAGAAGTAGAAGAGCTGCTAGACGAAGTCGTAGCCGACGAAGTGGTAACAGAGCTAGACGTCGCAGCAGGCGGGCACACATCAGCAGCGCAGCCACCACATCGCAGGGCCTCGGAGACGATGTCGTGGAAGGCATTTCCTTCCAGGTCAATGTTCTGAGAAGCGTAATAGGCGTCCCAGATCATAGCACCACCGAAATGCTGCTTGGTCTTATACGCGCAGATGAGGTCTTTTGCCTGGGAACTGGTGATATAACCGGTTCCGAGCAGACCGACAGCAGCCTGGCTACCGGGAAGGCCAATAAAGAGTTCCGCGGCAGCATTAACACCATTCTTGATGAAGGTCTCCCAATCATCGTAGTTGAAAGTGGGACTGTTCGCATTGCAAATAGGGTTGTTGTAGAATTGAACCCAGATCTTGTCGAACTGAGCCTGCTGAAGGATAGTCTTCATTTGGAAGTAATCGTCAGACTGCGGGCATTGAGGGGCAGCCGTGAGGATCATGTTCTTGCCGTCGGCACGGATAAGCTCGCGCAGGTGGTTGACCATGTGAACGTACGGTTGTTGGTCAGCTATAAGTGAGTGTTAGCCATTTGTGTAGAAACTTGCAGCATATACACCTGACGATATAAATACTAGGAAGAGCAGTCAGGATGAGAGAATATGAATGGATTTGTCTTACCGAATTTCGTCTCGATGTCGAAGTCGAAGCCATCGAGGGAAGTATGGTCAGTAGAGCTCGTATCAAAGGGCCGAGGTCCATGATAGGTGCTCTTGTAAGGGCCGAATGCCTGGTAAAGGAATTCGGCAAAGTCTAGGCCACTTTGAACAGAAGAAAGAGTGTAGTTGCTGGAGGCGGAATATACTCCTCCAACTGACAGTAGAACCTTCTTGCCGAGGCTCTGACACGTTTTAATATCCTCCTTAATGAAAGAACACGAACTAAGAAGCTTGGAGTTTCTGTTATTGTTGGTGTAGACTTCTGCCGCACAGTGAGCGGCGAAGTTGGTTCCCGGATACCCGGTGCCATTTCCGTTTTCCGGTGAGTTGTTCACAAAACCAAGGGTGATGTAGTCAATACTGGCAGATGCACAGTGTTGGGCAAGAGTATCAGTATCGGGCCCGGATTGTCCCTGTGAATGGGTTAGTACATGGATATTTTATTCAACATAAATTATCATACCCAATAGGCATTCAGCTTGTAATCCTTGGTGTAGGTGGCAAAGGCAGAGGACGCCGACAGAGCGGCCACCACAATTGAATTCTTCAACTGCATTTTGGGTTCCTATTATGAGATTATATAATACGTAAAGATCGTAACGTGGCCAAGGCCGTAATGAACGTGATCGTCAAGCTACTCAATGAGAGGACGCAAACAAATGTCTGCACGGCTGGCTGGTATGCCGCTTCTTGTCGACTTGAAAGTGGTAGTGAGATGAAGAGGAAAGAAGGAGAAAAGGTGTCCCAGCAGATAAAAGACATTCATTCTGACTTTCAGGGCTAACCATCCTAGCCCCAGTTAGGGGATGCCTACCTTCCATTGTGACGGCCGTACGCTAGAGTGACTGAAGTCCTACAAGGTGTGACTAAGTTTTGACAAACATGCTTGCCTATTCTTCACAAGACCTACTCCCTTCATACCTAATTTCCCAAATTCTTCAGACTGAGATTGGTCTGTCCCAAACGGGACTGCGCGCCGAGGCAGCGCTTGATACTAGACGGTAGAGTCATCGTGGGACTGGTCCCATCATGCAGGACTCGTAGGGCGCTGCTGGGCTGCCAGTATCGGAAAGGTAGCCGAGCCAGCGAGCTCAGGAACAAGTATAGTCTTCAGCCTAGAACGGGTCCCAGAAGCGATACACATGTGACCGACAGGGGCTAGTGATTGGCTAGCTGTATGGACCGGACGCTTGGAGCCACACCTTGCGGCACAGAATCACTCTTATAGGCCGGGTGGATGACACTAGGCAGAGATCGATTGAGATCTAGGGCGTAGGGCCACATTTTCATCGGATGATTCGAGTCTCGCTTGGAACAAGTTTGTTTAATGGGGAAGAAACTGCGAAGAGGAAATGATCATCGCCCGCAAACGACGACATGCGAAGAATAAGGCTGGCCGACCGGCTCGCTCTGAGAACCGAGCGCTCGGTACTCGGCTGGCGGGCTATCCATCGCAAGTCGCGGTTGAACTGCAACGTTACCGCGCACAAGAACGTTTCTCTCACTCCCCTTCGCCCTAATGCGTCTCGATGCAGATGGATGGAAGTGCTAAAGAGGTTCGGGCATATAGCTCGCGCTCCGTTAGCTGGTAGCGCCCAACCCCGCAGATCCGGAAAGGCACCCCTAGTGTCGGCGAAATTCTTGGAACGGGCGAGCTCATAGGCTGACAGTGACGCGGCGCGACAGTCTGGCCACGATACTAATATGTATAGTCAGGAACAGAAATCTTCGCCAATCATAGATCGTCGCGATATGACGTTGCTTACGCACATCATATTTTTCGCAATTGAGCTAGGCTCTCCATAGATGGTGATTCTTTGCCTAGTTGAGACCTCGAATCTTAAAAAACCGGAGAGGKGGAAATGAAGCTGATAGGACTCATGAGCCTTGATGTAGAGGTGTAGAACTCTACGGGAATTACTTACCGGAGGTAGGGACTCGGGCCTATGTATGGTTAATGCTGACAGCATGATTGAGGTCACTGTCACCATCTCGACGCGCCTCTACGAATGTGAGCGCGAAAAGAGATAAGAACCGGGTTTGCAGGAATCTTGGTTCGCAAACCATAGCCAACTCGGCCGAGTCCACTGAAGAATTCCTCCCCTATTCCTTGCGTCTCGTGGAACACGGTATCCGGATACGGTGTATACTGTATACGAAAGCGAAAGCGAAACCGTGTGATTGGGATCAACCAGGTCGCTATACAAATGATCAACACATCTTGACATCATGAGGACTGCCTCATATTCAATAGATCAAATATCTGCGCTGATCCGGTTTACCATCTACTTAGGGCGGACTCTTCAGGTTCTGGAGGCATGCTCCAAGTCTCGAGCTGAAAGCTGAGATGAGAATCCGTGCCTAAATAGCGCTTCAATAGATATTTTGCCATAGATAGCTCTCGCTCTAGGTGCACGTGGAGTTCTCCGCTGATCTGGAGATAGCTTAGGGTAGTTCATGAGCCGAACAGGGGAGGAGCTAGCGCGGCCATCGTCCGTTTCCTCCTCGGCCGTGGCGGTACAGGAGGCCTATACCTTTCCACGAGATTTCTAGGGAAGATTCCCTTTTTCTTTATGCCACTCCTATCGATATACTCCCCGCCGTACCAATCCGCATCTGCTTCGTCAGTGACGGTTATGATCTGACTAGCTTTGAATGACAAGTCGTCTTCATGTTCTGACGTGTAGTCATAGACAGCCTTCACCTTGAATGGCACTGCAGGTCCCTCATCGAGGCTACGGTTGTTATCCATAACAGGCGGCCCAGGTAGAGGGCCTAAGTCAAGCCCGAGGCTCGTTATGCCATCCAGTTCGTTTTCAAGCTGAAGCATCGAAGAACTCGAAGCCACTGCTTGGTCTCCCAACCCCACGGCTGACCAAGGTTCAGGAAACACGGATAACGACCAGTTGTCGGGTAAGGCTAGCTCTGGTTCGGGTATTGGGATTTCCGTGTCATCCCCACCTTGATCATCGGGATTCGGCTCATTCTCTATCCTCAAAATTGCTTGGAACTCTTCGTAAAGCTCGGCCCGGACATCATGGAAAATCCCTTGCAGTTGACCTTTCAGGGTATCAGCGATGTCTCTTTCCGCAGGATCCAGAGCCTGATCAATCTTGTTTTCTAAGACTTCGTATATTCGTTGGAATAGTCTTCCTTGCAAGAATTCCTCGAAGCGATTTGCCGTTGACGTGGGATTTGGGGGATCCTTAGCGTGGTTCGCCTCCGCATGGTTCTCATGATCTGTTACGTTCAGATGAGCTAGATAGATATAAGGCCACAGGAGGAACTCACATGGGGAGGGTAGATCTCTAGAGTTGTCAGCTGGGAAAATCATGGTATACACATGTCTCCATTTGTCTTCTTCGGTTTTGCTATTAAAATCCTTGCTCCGGCTTCGAAGCAGTTTCTCGGTGGTGGAGTTGATCCCCTCCCTGGGCTGCTTTTCTTTAAGCTCGCACGGAGTGTTTTGCCTTACATGTTTCTCTAACGAGACGTCAGAATTGAATGTCATATCGCATCGAGAACAACATAATGGTAGTCGGTGTGCCCTGTAAAGATGTTCCCTGTTTCCTGGTTAGTACATAGAGAACCCATCGCAAGTTGGACGACCCGGGGATAGGGAAAGCGTACTTCATTCGATGTACTGAAGTAAACCCGGGCCCATAGCAGGCAGTACTCCGTAACTTCGTCGTAGTCTGACGTCGGTGACGATTCCGTTGATAATATGGGCAAGCAAACTTTCTTCCTAGGGGAACCCCATCATTGTCAGCAGTTAACTTGATTCTTTTCGGCTGTTGGCCTTGTTCATCTTCGTCCCGATCGTTTTCCTTTTCATCTTTCGATAGAGGACGCTTTCCCTTACGATCATGACTCTCGCAGCGTTGATTATTAAGGGAGCTGCTATTGTTGCAATCTCCGGCTCCTTGCGGATCGTGAGGTGAGTCCGATTCACCATCCTGCAAAGCCCCTGAACCACTGGGATAAGTGCAAGTGGAATATATTATATCCATTAGATTTCGAAGTAAAGTCCGTCTCCTTTCGGCCCGTTGGGTTGAGATGCTTTCTTCTTCGCTAGTAGCATCGTCGCTGACTTCATTTGTCGAGCTATCTAACATGTCGGTGTCACTCTGTGAAATTGAGGTGCATGCGCTAGTGATTTCCGAAACATGTCGAGGCGATGATCCTAGAGGTGTACTAGAATCACTCGTCGAGTTCGTTCTAAAAGATTCAGGTGATTGGCTTCTTCTAGGCCCTTGGTTGATATGCTTGGTTTCCAATTGCAGATGCTTCCTCCGAACGCCTCCATGGGTTGAAGTACCGTCTCGATGCCTCCTCTCGTAATCAACGTATGCTTGCTTCAGAATACGCACTTCGTCCTCCCAGATCGAGCCCCGGCGCATTCTAGCAATGTCGTAGTAGGTGAGTCCTTGGAACCGACGACAAGGATTGAATCCTTCTTGCTTCAGCAAGATCTCAATGATCTTTATGTTTTCTTGACCAATTGAAGCCAGCATAGGGGTGGAAAATGCTAAGAATCTTCCTGGAACCGGCGGCTGGTCTGGATCAGCCAGAGAAGAAGACACCAGGAACTGTATGAATTGGTCATTCCCGCATTCAGCGGCCAGTACAATTGCGTTTAGGGCTGATATATACGCCTTGTCTTTGGAGCGCAGCCCAGAGAAAGGTGGTACAACAACCGCACTGTCAGGAAATCCACGTTGTATATGGTGGTTAAAAGGGTGTGCCTGTTCCGTCTCAGGATACCGAGCGGATTTCCATCCATCATCCCATTCATAAATCGCATGTCCAGATGATTGTCCGTACACGCTCTGGCTACGGCCACCCTGGCTGTACGATATTAGTCTAGGCGGACCAGGCTATCTGCGACTTAGGGAGTAAACCAACCTTGAAGTGCTACTGACGTAGGTACCAAGCGATTCAAAAGATCTACTCGATTTATATGACTTGACGGATCTTATTGAAAATCGAGATGCCTGGGATAGGATAGATTTTCTCGAACGAGCGGAGTGGATCGAACGTGTAGAATGCGTTGAACGGGCAGAACGAATTGAGTGGGCAGGCTTGGCAGGACGGACTGGAAGGGCTGGACGAGGGGAGCGAATACCGAAAATAGATACATATCGGCTTTCTGTTGACCCGAATGATTTGAACGATCCTACCGAGATGAAAGACTTGGTAGACTGCACAGATCCAATTGACTGCGTATCGTGCCCAACATTCACATCCCGTTCTTGGAGAACCCTGGAGCCTCGTCGGCTCCTAGAGCTTCCTCCCGAAGCCAAGCTCGGTGGCAGTCTCATTTTTGCCAATTAGATCCTTTTTGAAGAATTTCATATTGGCCTCATGTCAAGTTGAGTTGAATCCAAGTAAGATACTTGGAATCTCGGGAATCTCACAATGGGAGCGAAGAAAAGGTATTAGTTCGTCTCCAGAAAATGATACCCTATAGCTGTTATATCTCTGCAGCGCTTGCGCAGGTGCGCAAGACTCAGCTGCGAGGTAGCCATCTCATTTGGGCACCAATTTTGACCCTACCTACCTCCTCATCTGGAATAATTTATACAGCAATACGTGGAAAATATTGGAGTAGAGGCGTCGGTGTCACTTTGATTCGTAGCAGGATTCAGATAAAATCAAATATCTTTGGTGCTCTGTTTACCGTGGAAGATGAGGAAAAGAATTGAACCTGAAAACAGAGGTACCCCCCAACAGAGGCACCTAGCACTCCAGTCCATAGATGGCCCCTTAGGATCTATTACAGAAGGAATACACTTGTTTCACAGGTAATAAGGAGGGTACATGTATGGATGCCAAGCGTGAATGGAACCCCAACCCTACATGTACGTAGGTGGTACCTAACATAGGAGGTACACATGATTACATCCTGTATCAACAACAACGAGAGTTCCAGTTATATTCGAATTCGGATCTTCCATTCCTTTCAACCCTAAAATCTCATTCATGGGGAAGAAATTGCTAGTACGAAGACCTCATCCTGAATATACCAGTAATAATTATCTCAATATTCGTCGCCTTTCATATGGGCTCCCAGCCACCTTCACCTTACCCCTCAGCGGGGTCAAAAGCAAAAGCGCACATGCAGTTAACAATCATTAACTCCTATACGGCCTTCAGCCTGTGTTTATTATGAACGGAGTTTGAGATCGTATGTTAGATCTCATCGTGAAACCTTACTAACAATCAGCGTAACTTATACCCATAGCGGCCATCCCTGGCATGCTTCCATGTAATATCTAGGGGAATTAAACTGAAAGAAATACCGACGGGAAGGAGATAACCCCTTTGACAGCGCGAGGACGTAGACATTTGGGTTATATTTTACTATTTAAATGCATTAGGTATCAGGAAAAGACGTTCATACGATTGGCATTGCTGTGATCATGCTGTGTCGAGGACCACAACCTCCGCCTCGGCTTCGCCGATACTCTCCACGGTCAATCTGTCCCCGGCATTGACACCGTCAATGAATGCTCCATCGCCTTCGTTGAAAACCTCATCCCGGCCATCTAGTCGAATTTTGGCTTTCCCATTCTTCGTCATTGGCAAATGGACGTATACCTTCCTCTTACCATTCTCCGTCGCCTTGGCCCCAACAACCCACTCGAACTTTTCTTGTGGTGCGATCAAACCAGCGCCCATTACGAAGTCGGCATGGATGGGTATTGTCCCCTCAATTGTCGGCTCAGCAGCCTTCTCCTGTTCAGACGTAGCCTCCGGGCCGCCCTTAAGCGGACTTAAAATTGGCACGAAACCCTTGCGCTTGTCCTCGTCGTCAAAATGGCGGGTATGGTATCTCGGGGTGAGCCCCCGCTTCCACGGAATTGCCCAGATCTGGAGAAAATGCACGGTATCTGTCGAATGTTCATTTTGCTCGGAGTGCGCAATGCCGGTGCCGCCCGTGGTAAATTGGACATCTCCTCGGCGCATCCGATAAAACTTATCCGACTGCCCACCTTCAGCCCCTTTGCGAAGCATACTATCCCGGTGGGTTAGTTCCCCGGAGATGATGTAGCTAAAAATCTCGAAGTCTCGGTGAGGATGTGTTGGGAACCCGGAATTGGGCTTAACTCGGTCTTCGTTCAACACCCTTAATGAGCCGAAGTGCGTAAACCTCGGATCATACCAGTCTGCAAATGAGAAGCTGTGGTAAGTATTGAGCCAGCCATGATCCGAGTGTCCTCGAGCGGCAGAGCGATGGGGCGTGATTTTAGCGTGAGAGAGCGTCTTGGACATGGCGTTCTTGATAGTGTTCATGAGATGAAGTTTCAGTATGTCTTATTAGTTGATAGAGTATTCTAAAGTGTATATTATGACAAAGATCGAGTATATCATGTTAACGGCAGAAGAGAAGCGTAGATATATACCAGATATTCCCCAGGGTGCGCTTCGAGAAAGGGCCAGAGGATACAAACCTGTCTGATGTGCAATTACAAAGCATTTGGTGATGGTTGCAAAGAGTCGACTTGCAATAATTACTAGCTGAAGGGGCGAGTTAGTCTTAACAAATTAGAATTAGCGCTTGCATCTGAGACACGACGAGATCAATTATGGCAATGAGGCTCGTCAGGGACTCCGCTGCTGCTTCTCAAATTTGCCATCGTTCTTCCCTGATATGGGGATTTCTGGTTAGAAATTGCTTACGACCCATTAGCTCATGCTTATTACATTTATTATGTCAGCGAGACGCCCCCACTGTCCTATGTGTTATCCACAGCCTGCCTTATCGATAGAGATTTATTTGCCGCCCTATCAATTCAATTCAATTGCGATCGTGATGGCGGCCCACGTGCGCAACTATATCTCGTCACTCGCGCCGTGGTACAGTGGCACTGGCACAATCCAACGCAACCCATCCAACCAGCCGGCGGAAATTCCAGATCCCAGAGTCCTGGGGCTGAAGCACCTGGGCATCGTGACCGGGTGGATTTTAGAGTTCGGGAAAAACCAAAAACCGGGATGTCCAATCATGTGAAGGCGCTAGGTGCCCCTCCACTTTTTTCTCCAACCTTGGTCGCAAATATTTTGAACTTTGGTCTAGATAGGACAAGAAAAAAAATTAGTAGATCTAATCACGATGCCGATTGAGCGCGCTTCTTTCTGTAGCGCAAGTGCTTCTGCACTTACATCCAAGGGCAAACATCCATACGTTCAATCCAGTACCTGATATCGTTTCACACTCGATACCTTGTGCTCAATCCAATTTCCTCCAAGTCCTTCTCCGTCCGTGTCTCGGTAATCGCGCAAATCGACGAGAACTTTTCCCGAATATCTACGTCGAATTGCCCCGCGGTTGACTCGACCCCGACTCGATCTGATTCGATTCCTCCCGCATTACCCCACGAAATCAAGATCTTCGGAGAAGGTACGTCGAGATACGTTCTTGTAGTATTGAAATTGGCGCAATAGGGATGGTGGTCTACTGCTTCCTAGCAGACAGGTCTGGCACAAGTTGATCTCGCGTGTCTCCCAATCCAAGGCTCTGTCTAGCTACAGGACAAGGGGAACAACGTAGGACTAAATTTAACCCAGTAAGACCATTATCCCTAGAAGAGCCAGAAGAAATATTGTCATGATGAGTTCTTTCTATTATAAATGTTCGACTGCCTAGCCAATGCTGCGGAGAAATCCACTCTGAACAACACCCTTCATTATTACCATTCGTCATAATCACCTTTCAGACGTCAGCATAACGGCACAGGGGTCTACTCCGCATATATGCTCTGACCTATATGCAGTTGTGGGCGCAAGTCGAATTTGCGAGCCTTCTTGCTTCCCTGCTGTTGTGCTGTCGTCTGCGAGGTCATGGAAGTGCCTTCACAGCTTCATTTTTACTGACAAGACGCTACTAGGCCTTACGATTTCGACTGCCGGGCAATCATGTGTGGTGTACTTGGCCTGATCTTGGGCCATGTCGGCGACGATCCCGATGCTCCTTGCAAAGCTGCAGTCGCACTCCACGAAGCCCTGTACTTCCTCCAGCACAGAGGACAAGATGGTTAGTAGCACCTCTTAGCCACTTGTTATATGGGCTCGGTTACATGCGTACCTTTCTACCAAATAAGGGGATACCATGTCGTTCGACCTCACAGTAGAGACCGTGTTTGGCCAATACTGATGCCCTCCAAACGAGATAGCCGAAGAAGAAGCTGACATCTAGTAGCTTGCGGCATAGCAACTTGTGCTGCTGGAGGTCGCATATACCAATGCAAGGTAAGACCATGCAACCTATTACCTTGAACACAAGACAATATCTAACATGAATTTCAGGGCAATGGAATGGCCGCCAAAGTTTTTGCTGATGGCATGAGAGTTCAAGATCTACCCGGCTCAATGGGTATTGGACGTAGGTTTCTTCTTCACCAAGCTCCTGGCACACATTCCTCGAAGCCCTGGGGCCGAAACCTCCGAAACAAGACTTAACTTGATGTATACTAACTGTTGGCGTACTAGATCTACGTTACCCGACCGCAGGCACATCATCTAATGCCGAGTCGCAACCGGTAAGTAGAAAAAGCGTCCTTAGCTCCCATATTAGATTTACTTCTTATATGAACAAGTTATCAACTTATCATATTCGCAATTACTAACATATTCACAGTATGTTAACACTTTCCTAACTGCCTCGAATTTCTTCTCCTTTCCAACGGAGGATCCCTCATAACACCAAAGCCTCAAAGACTCTTGCGGTTATTAACGTAAAGCAGATTCTACGTTAATAGTCCTTATGGCATATGTGTAAGTTACTTCTAAAATCACTTCCTCTTTTTCCACGTAATACTTTCCGAGTGTAAATTCCCTTTTTAAGCACGGTCATGCTTTGCTCTCTGAATTCTCGGAGCACTTAATATCCCCTGCCAATCTTCCGGGGCGGTCGTTGCTAACTAGACGCGCGATAGTTTGCGCATAATGGAAATCTCATCAACGCCCCCGAACTACGTCAACACCTTGACACCGTCGCTCACAGACACATAAATACAGACAGTGACAGTGAACTGTAAGTCTATGATCTTGATCTCATATTTATTATCCTCTATGAATATACCATGTTAGAGAACAACATTAACAAAAATTCAGTATGCTTAACGTTTTCGCGAATGAATTGAATGAAACCGGGAAGGCCAGAGTTAACACAGACGACATATTCAGTAAGTCGCCTTTGCTCTGTAGTTGACCGTATTTTCAAGCATCTCATCTACCTAGGAACTAGGCAAACTCTTCCAATCACCATATCGTATGCTAACAAATAGTAGATGCGTTAGGTCGGATGTACGAGCGATGTTCGGTTCGTGACGCCTGCGGTGCCAGAGCTACAGTGTAACTTACGCTAACAATTGAATCAGGGCGGTTGGGCTTGTACTGCAATGATTGCCGGCTTTGGAGTTTTAGGCTTCAGGGATTCTTACGGTATTAGACCCCTAGTTCTCGGAGAGAAAGCGTCAGATACACTTCCTGGTGCAAGAGACTATATGCTTGCGTCTGAATCTATTGCCCTGCGACAGCTCGGCTTCACCAACATTCGGGATATTCTACCTGGACAGGCAGTCTTCATCCAAAAGGGCCGCGCACCCGTTTTCCACCAAGTCCAAGAGCCGAAAGCGTACTCGCCTGACATATTTGAATATGTAGGTTGACCCTCCGAGCCACTGAAACCTCTATTGCCTTGCATGAGATGTTTTGTCTTGCAGCTGAAAGGCCCCACCTATCAAGTTGCCTAAGGTTTTGATTGCCTCATGAACTTTGCTGATCGTCGTGTTCTAGGTTTACTTCGCGAGGCCCGACACTGGTTAGTATACGACTGCTTTTGCGATTGCCGTATCTGACAATTTCTAATCTTCTACAGTGATTGACGGGATCAGCGTACATGCTTCTCGACAGAGAATGGGTTACAAGTTAGCTGATAAGATACGAGAGCTGCTTGGGGACGAAGTAATCAAGGATATTGACGCTGTTATCCCCATCCCTGAGACATCGAACACATCGGCTGCGAGTGTTTCTGAGCGACTAGGCTTGAAATTCTGTCAGGGCTTCGTCAAGAACAGATACGTGTTCAGGACATTTATGTGAGTTACGCCACTCCCCAATTCACAGCAACCACCACCACACAGAGCCTTTCCAGGGACTATTGTCTCTTAGAATAGACACCGCGACCCGTGTCTGCCCACAGAAAGTCCGCCAACGAGAGTAACTGACATGTTCTAGTATGCCACAACAAGGAGCTCGCCAAAAGGGCGTTAGAAGAAAACTCAGTGCCATCCAGACTGAGTTTGAAGGCCGCTGTGTTCTGCTCGTGGATGACTCGATTGTACGTGGAACTACCAGCAAAGAGATAGTTGCCATGGCACGCGAGGCTGGAGCGCGAAAGGTGATATTTGCAAGCTGTGCTCCGCCTATCACCGCTCCACATATCTACGGCAGTAAGTAATTCCTTCTCCCTAGGGCTCTATTCCTCAGATCAATGATTAAAATTGACTACTTCATTTTGACTATGTCTCAGAATTGTGGATGGTTTGCTAACAGTGTTCTATAGTTGACTTGGCTAGCCCCACGGAACTGATTGCCTCAGGCAAGGATCGCTTCGCTATTGCCAAGAGTAAGTTCACCAATCCTGTATTCTCGCTGACATGTTCAATCTTCGAAATCATTTCAACCTCGAAGTTAGTACATAATCCATGAACAGTGGCTGACCCAGAGTTTTACAGGCATTGATGCTGAGGAGGTTATTTACCAAGACCTGGATGACCTGAAGGCATCGTGTGCAGAGCTCTCTCCGCCAGGTGGTCCTACTGAATTTGAGGTCGGTGTGTTCTGTGGCAAATACGTCACGCCAGTTCCGGAAGGGTATTTCGAGMATTTGAATCAAATGCGCGGCACGAAGCGGAAATACGCTGCACATGCACAGATTTCCAGCAGTGGACCCACGATAATTGTAGGTGGTAGCCAGGTCGGCATAAATGGATCGGCATCACCTGTAGGAACTCTTGCAGGAAAGGACTTGCCAGAGCTGTTGAGAAATGGGGCAATTTCTCCCGTGCGTGACGATATCAGCATCCACAACCTGGCCAACGAGCCTGAGCGACGTTAAAACATGCGCCCTACATAGAAGATACGTTCGGTAGAAATATATAGCATGCATGGATGACCTATGAAGTTATGTCTGATCCCATATGATTCATGTGGTTTTCACCACAATTTAATGCTACAATTTTTATGAAGTACTATTATTCGGTGCGCGAGGCGCCTGATCGTTGATATCTCTCAGTCCCCTATTCCACCTTAGCTTGCCCCCATGGTAGTAGAATCTCCAGGTTGGGAATATGGGTGCAGTGACAGTGCGTGCACTACACATATCTCAAGCATGATGACCCTCTATTCATTCAAGCATTATTGCCAAAAGCTTTGAGGAATACCTGAGCAGGTACGTATAGTTCATCCAATTGGGTACGTGTATCTTGAGGAAGCGATGCCGCAATTTGAAAACATGTAGGTACCTGGCAGCTATCCCTTTGTGCGCTATACCTCTATATGTGCGATTGATTCCTTTCTCTTTGGCAATAGCGTTACTAATGTACCTACAATCTCCTCCATCTTTGACGATGGCTTCAATGATTATCTTGCCGACTTCCATATAGACCAGGGATTCCCAACCCTTTCTATTAGGCAGGGAAGGTACTATAGTCACTACAGCCCCTTTACATGTGGATCGCCGCTCTCCTGACCCAGTCGCTGTTTCGTATTCACCTGCATGTACAGTACGTCGCTTCCTTACCTAGACCGTCGTTTCCTGCACATCGATTCGGCGCTCTTTACTTTTTTGCACGGCGTACCTACCCCCTTCAGTTCATGAAGGCTTCATCTGCTCGTCTGAACTTGTCTGATCTTCGAAGGAATTCCTAATCTTTCCAAACAACCAAGGCCGTCTCCCTCTTTACTTTCGTTCAGCGAGATTAGAATCACTTGCATCTTGTGATGCACTCAGCATCTACCTCTAGATCTCATCACAGCATCTAATTTCCTGGGACTCTTCTAGACACTTCATTTTCCAGTCAGTTTCCAACACACGCTAGATGCATGCGTCTTCCATGCCCTGCAATGCCTGGTCGCAAAGGCTCAGTCCAACCTTGTTTCTCATCTTGATCCCTAATCAACAACATCGTCAACTATAGTTGATGCATAGCGCATCATTACCTCGTACATTCACCTACAAACTCTTCCAGTCCATACATCGTCGTCGCTAGCATCAAGTATATCAATATCTCTTTATGATATTTCTTTCAACTTATAAGATATTATCTCAAACTTGCGGCAGACGCTCCTTCTCTATCCCAGAATCCCCCTTGTGTATAACCCCGATACGTCTTTATTTCCTTGACTTGCGCCAATTCGAAGAACCGTGTTATAACCCCGAACACAAGATGGCACCACGAGGTCGCAAGGCAAAGGCAAAGGCTGCGCCCGTACTGCCTCATGGCATGGGCCTTGACCTGAGTGCCAAAGCGAGGGAAGCACCATCCACTGCTGAGGCATCATCTGTTGCTGAGACACCACCTATTATTGCAGCACCATTCAACGCCGAAGAATCATCTGCACAGCCTGCTGCTCCGCAAGATAATGCTTCATCTCAGAAGACCGGGAACCAGAGCCTTATTACATTCAAAGTTTCAAGGCCAACTCGTTCAAGCTTGGGAGCCAAGGCGATCGAAGAGCAATCCGACCCGGCCAGTGTCGAGACACACGCCTTGCAATCAGGTACTCGCCAATTACGACGGAGAAAGCCCAATGCGGCTCCTGCAACGCCTTCCGCAGAAGAACTTACATCTAGCCCTGCCGTAGAGGCTCAGAGTGCTGAAGGACAAAGCAACAAGGGAGTATTAAGTAAGCGAAAACGCCAAGCAAAGAATGCCTCCGACCAAGAATTCAACCCTGATGATTCTGAGCCCAAGCCCAAGAAGGCGAGGAAGAAGGCTAGAAAGACCAAAGACAATCCATACGGCCTGACACCAGGCGAGAGCCCTTTCCCTGAATGGTTGGCACCAAGCGCAGAGCAATGTGAAGTAGTCTACAACTTGCTCAAAGCCTTGCACACAGATGTAAAAGCTGAAGCACCTGAAGTCATCCCTGCCCCTTCACTAGAGGTAACTGGGTGTGGCGAGGTCCCTTCTGTTCTCGACGCCTTGCTCAGAACCTATCTCAGCGGTGCTGTGACTATGAAAGGTTCAAACAAGATGCTTGAGAACTTGGCTGCAAGATATGGCACGTCAGAAGATAGAATCGGAAAGGCGACCATCAACTGGAACAACGTCAGACTGTCACCTCAAGAGGACTTGGTCTCTACAATTCGCGAAGGCGGTCTGGCGAATATCAAAGCCAAGCACATTAAAGAGATCCTGGATATGGTGCACCAGGAGAATATCGAACGATGCGAAGCTTGTCTTGAAGAAAAGAAGACTGGTGAACAGGCCGACGAGTCTGCTGTAGGCGAGAAGACAGATGGGCAGAAGGGCATTGAGATTCAGATTGCTGGGCAGAACACTCTCTCTCTTGAGCACATCCGTAGCTTATCAGTTGACGGAGCCATGAAACAATTCACGAAGTACCCTGGGATTGGAGTGAAGACTTCGGCATGCGTCGTCCTCTTTTGTCTCCAGATGCCATGTTTCGCTGTCGACACCCACGTCCACAGATTCGCGAAGTGGCTCGGATGGGCGCCAGAGACAGCGACCGCAGATGACGTATTCAGCCACTTGGAGGTTCGGTGTCCCGACCGTTTCAAGTACGGACTTCACCAACTTTTTATCCGCCACGGCCAGAATTGTGGCAAATGCAATGCTAGCACCGCTGAGGGAACCGAAGATTGGCTTGCTCTTGAGGATTGTCCCCTAGAGGGCCTCATTAATCGATTCAGCAAGCGAAAGTCGAAGGCACAATTGAAGCCGCCTTCTAAGAAGGGAAAAGGGGTGAAGAAGGAAGAGGGGGATGGGGAGGCGGAGGCGGACAAGGAGAAAGAGGCAGAGAAAGAGACGGAGGAGCATGAGGAGGAACCGGAGCTAAAGCAAGAGGATGGTGGACACGACCAAGATTTGAAGCTGGAGGATGATTTAAAGCTGCAGGAAGAGCCAAACTAATCTTAGATGTGAAGATGAACCATATCTGATCGTATGCAGTCGCTGATTTACCTAGAGACCAAAATTAATAGAATCCTGCAATCCTTTCAATTATACCGACCTCTCTCCCTCACCCTTCCCCCCTCTCTCCTGCCCACGCGCTTCATAGCCATTGCCTGTGTCTCTTTCTATCCACCTCATCTCTTTAGTGGTCACCTAAACCCACGCATCCTTGAACCAATCCTATGTTCACTCATGCTTGTATAGGTACCTAGGCAATTGGCTGGGAATAATGATAGGTGAAAATAATTAGTTGGAATAGATGCAGACACTGATACGGTATATCAGCAGATGTCTTGGTAGGTATAAGGAATCTGACTAGCAGCGGATTTATTTCACCTCATCTAAATGGCACCTCAGGGATTGAACTGTCTGTATTGTTAAGTACCTACATAGTAGACATACAAAACTGGAGGATGATGACGATGTTTGGAAAGTGACTTAGTGAATTTACAACGGCTCCCGATAAGAAAATGCTGAGTGCGGACATCCGCTTTCAAGTCCTAATAACAAAATAATGATGGGTAATGCATGTTTTGGATAGATCTGGATCTTTGAACATGTACATGCACTTAAAGCTTTGCTATGAAGCTTCCTTTTTTCCTTTAATATCTGGTAAAATGAGAAAGTAGACGCCAGTTAATCACTTGTTGCCTGGTTATTAGGTACAAATATGTATCCATCATCAAAAGCATCCATGGAGATAGGTACCTAGGTACCTTGACTCAGCAGCGTTCGGCCCACTTGTGAGCTCATTACATGGATAGTGCTCGGATCCGCAAGCGCGCCCCTCCGCGGGTTGCCCCCTGTTGTACTGTGCCTTGCGCCCATTACGGCAACAATTAAAGCCTTATCGATAAGCTTTGGCACGTCCTCGAAACTTCACGCGCCAGAACATCATCACGTTCAAACTTACATACCATCTGCCTTACCTACTTCACTTTCCACGCCAGCCTCCCTTCTCCCACTGCTCCCACCAGCGGCTATGTCTACCCGCATAGTAGGGCATCTGGACCACACGAATTTCCGCTAATATTACACGGCGCTGACCCATTTCTTCCGATCCTTCCTAATTACCTTCGAGCTAGACTGGAATCACGTTGTGATTCCTCGACTGCTACTTACGAGGCGATCTTGCTCACTACATAGCCTTGATACTTATATCTAGACGTAATTCCTTAATTTCGACAAAAGTTCCCGGAGTCTAGAACCGGCCTCTCGCCGATTCCTCCTTGCGATCCTGAACTAGCATTCACGCGACATGCCCGATACAATTCAACATGTCTGTCACCGCTTTACTCGAGACTGCTTTTAATAAGCTGCGAGAATTCCCCGAAGAATCTCACCTATGTTGCCCCAGAATATCTGAAGAAGATGACGAGATCTACGATGATCCGGAGGCCCCAAGCAAGATCAGCGCTGCCGAGAAGGAGCAAAGGATACAAGACGGCAAGGAGAGGCTGGACCAGACATACATCTGTTCGCTGATCCTGGGCCTTGGAGAAGAATCAGTAGGCGATCTAGCTCATGAGTTCGGGCGACGGACCAACACTTTCCTGAGGTCTTGCGCCACATGTGTGCGTAACTGGCACAAAGGGCGCAAGCCCTTTCTTAAAGACATTGCCCAGTAAGAATTACGCCTATCGTGGCCCTCCGGAATGGTGCTAACCCACTGAATAGAAGCTACGATGATAGCGTCGTCACTCAGATGGAGGACCTGTTGAACCAGTTCGATTTTAGCCGTATCACCGAAGGCCTCGAAGGCGCCGCCGAGTTTATCAATTCACATGGTGGCGTAGCTGGACAGAGCACTTTCCTCAAGGAAGACAGAGAAGACCTCCTCATCGCTCTGTACGAGGCTATATGCTGCATGCCGTATTTGAGTCTTCCGGATAACCGAAAGCAATTCAATTTCGTCTTCGAATCAATCCAGAAACGAAAGATTCTTAAGTTGGATGAGATCCTTCCCACTATGACCTACTTCCTCTTCGACGAAAACGAAATTCGCAATAGATTTGCCATCCACACATTCTCCCGACAGCCTACTGTCACCGAGGAAGACTTCGAATGGGCGATCCATGATAACCTCGCGAATGCTATTTTGAAGGCGAATGATATGAACGCGCCTCCTCAATTTCTCACTCGCTTCTGGCAAGGCTTCCTCCACATCCTCGAAGTACTTGACGAGAAACTCGTCATTCACTCCTTGCGAGGCATGACTGTACAGCCGAGCATATATGACTTGATGCTTGCACAAATGTCTCAAATCAGTTCGGTTCCCATCTTAAAACTACTCCTGAAGGCATTTTGCGCGCTGTTACGTAAGTCTCCGAAAGCATTTTGGGATGCATACAGACATTACGCGCGTACGGTCGTCGCCGAGCATATACTGGGGAGTCCAGCCTTCAAGGCACTGCTCATACAATCTGGGGAGCATGACATGTTGTCAGAAGAAGGCCCAGCTGCCATATCTTGGGTAAAACCTTTTGTAGAATCAATTCCTACCCACCAGAAGAGCGATATATGTGATGCGCTTCTGCACCATTTTCTACAGAGATATGCGCAAGACCCTAGCATGACGCCAGGAGGCAAGCTTGCCTGTACTCTAGCGGCTGTCGAGGCTTTGTCTTCAACCTTAGAAGCCTTCGCCTCGCCAAGCTATAAGCTGCATGCAGGGTCTTCAACAATCCATACTAACGCAACATTAAATCTGACATTGAAATATAAAGATTTAATTATTCAGTTAGCCCAGCTCCCGCCCAACAATCGCCAAAATGCTGCCATGTCGCAAGCCGGCTTATCCGTAGTAAAAGCTTCTCTAGCTTTGGATTCTCGTATTACCGTCGAGGAATTCAACGCACTTCAGAACAGCGATAGCCACGTCCAACGGGAGGTTAAACGGGACTCCTCGGGTCTTTGGGAAGCCTTCTTGGAGCTTCTTCAACCCGGTGCGGACGAAATTGCCAAGGCGATGCTGGTTGCCACAGGTCCTCTAATGGCTGTGGAGGTCTTCCTACCGATAAAGAGACAGCCTTTATCCCCAACGAAGAGGGAGTTTAATGATGAGTTCAAGAAGACAGCTGAGGTCATAGGGCGAATGCTTGAAAGATTGGGTGACTTCAGCGAACGTGCGCTGCAACAGCTCTGCGTAGACTCCTCTACTGTCTTACCCATTGTTGGCTCTCTTATCCATGGCGAGGAAGATATAAATCAAGCTGGAGCTTCTTTTATTAGGACGCTCACGGGCGAGATAGGGAGAACAGATGCCGTGCTCAAATTACTTGAAGGCTACTTCGTTCAAGCCTTATCTTCCTACACGACAGTCGTCACCGAAATCAACGAGAAGATGTCACTCTGGTCACCGCAGTTCAATATTATCCGGTATTCTAGAGATATCCTCGGTAGTCTCTGCGATCCAACGTCTGGCATACTTCGGTCGAAGGATTTAGATGATAGGGAGCGTGAAGTACTCGGTGATTGGTGGAACACGCAATGGATATTCCTTGATAACGCCTTCGGCCAAACAGAGGGCTGGAGTCGTCTGGTTGAGACGGGTAAAATGAAGGATTTCTGTCGAGAGGCTATGGAGCTTGCTGAAGCTCTACTAGCTCAGGATGGTCTTCTAGCCTCGGCATTGAGCCCCCAATCTGCACATTCCGCTTCGGTCGAGAATAGCGAACAGCCAGAGAAGGAAGCCATGAGAGAGATCCTCGAGCATCCAAGGAAGTATTCCTTCGGACTCTGCAGGATGCTTCGTCTGAAGGATCTGTATCTCGTCGAAGTAATCGTCAAAGTTCTTGGTAAACTCCTGAGGCGACTGGTGGAATTTGACATGGAACTCCCCACACAAGCTCTGGCATTTGTTAAGAACACATGTATTAAGAATAAGGATGGGCGATATAACACCCAAACGAACATGAATGAGAGCCAGCGTGCTGAACTGCTACGAGCTTTGGGTGAGGACACCCAAGATGACATCGAGATCATTGCAATCAAGAAGGCCGAACCTCTCAAACGGCAGACCAAGCTCGATGCCTGGTCCAAATCGGGCGACGAGATATCAAGTATACCCAGCGGGCCCCGGAAGGAGAGGATAGCGGTGAGGTCAAGCAAAGATGATCTACGTGAGCTTCTTAAAACCTCTACTTCAGACAAGGCCCGATCTACCTTGGATCTGATGAGATCTCGTCAAGCGGAGAAGAAGCCTGTAGTCAATATCGCATCAATCCGTGAGAAGCGTCAAAAGGAAGCCGAGGAGAAGCGAAAGAGGGATGCTGAGGCCATTGCCAGAGCAAAGGCTCTTCGGGCCCCTAAACCTCTCGTCTCTGGCGAAGGTTCCGGTCTTCAGGGGCTTTCCGGCGTCCATGGTAAAGACCATGCTCCGGAGAAAAGCGAGATCATGGTCAACTCCTCGTCGGAAGATGAAGATGATTCGGATGGCGATGCTGAGTTCTTGGCTCGTTCTGGCACAGGACAGAAAACATCTAAAGGGGGCTCATCCATGAAGATCAACGCACGACTTCCGGTGAAGAAGATGAAGATACAACGCTCTGCGAAGGATATGCGAGCGCGACTTATCCCCCCAATGGATATTCTGCATCAAGCTATTCTCGAATGGGATATCTTCCATGAGGGCAACGATCCACCGAATGGCATAAGGTGCACTCAGGTGTCCGATTCCTATGGAGATCCGCGAGAGTACAAAGAGACTTTCTTACCGCTTCTGATCAATGAAGCCTGGAGGTCATTCGTCACGGCTAAGGATGAAGCAACATCGAAGCCCTTCGGGATCAAGGTTGTCAATCGGATGAACGTTGACAAATTCGTCGAAGTTAGTACAGCCTTGCCTATAACCGAAAATAAGGATAGATTCCTCTCTGAAGGAGATATCATCCTATTTTCACACGCCGCCAATCCATTGGAGGCTACGGATGCATTGCACTGTCTTGCTCGTATCTGGCGTGTTCAATTCAAGAACGGCAATTTAGAAGTGCAATTCCGCTTAAGCGGCCGGGCTGGCCCCATCTTGGCCACGATGATGCCCCAGGCCGAACTCTATGCTGTCAAGATTACTAACATGACCACAATCGAGCGTGAATATGCTTCCCTAGAAAGTCTCCAGTACTACGACTTGATGCCAGAAGTTCTAGAGGCCAAACCGTCTCCCATGCTCAAATTCAGCGAAGAAGCCGTTGAAAAGGTCATGGAGAACTACCAATTAAATACTGGCCAGGCAAAGGCAATTTTAAATGCGAAGGAGAATGATGCATTTACACTTGTTCAAGGGTAAGCGTGCAAGATGCTAGTTATGGGAAAGTTGGCTAATCAATCACAGTCCTCCGGGTACAGGCAAGACGAAAACTATAGTAGCAATGGTCGGCGCACTTCTAACAGGCAGCTTCAACACATCAACTGGTGTCGCTTTCAAACCGTCAGGAAAGCCGGCTTCAACAGCTAACAAGGGGCTGTCCAAGAAGTTGTTAGTCTGCGCCCCAAGTAACGCTGCTGTCGATGAATTAGTTTTGCGTCTCAAAGATGGCGTCAAGTCCATGACCGGATCTTTCCATAAGATCAACGTGTTACGTCTCGGTCGTAGTGAAGCCATAAACGCTGCTGTAAGAGATGTCACTTTGGATGAGATGGTCAAGGCCCGTGTAGAGGGCACTGCGAACCAGAACAACGGCCCAAGCTCCCGCGAATTAATGCATAAGGAAGCTGGCCAAATAAAGTCGGAATTGGCTGAATTACGCCCGCAGTTAGAAGCTGCTCGAGCAGTTGGGGACCGTGCGGAGACGAACAAACTGCAGCGGAAATTCGATGAGCTGAAGCGTCGCCAAGCCCAGATTGGCGCAAAGATTGATGCCGATAAAGATAGCGGAAATACGGCTGCCAGAGAAAGCGAAATCCGACGGCGTCAAATCCAACAGGAAATTCTCGACTCTGCCCAAGTTCTCTGCGCAACACTCAGCGGTAGTGGACATGAAATGTTCAAGAATCTGCAAGTTGAGTTTGAGACTGTGATTATCGATGAAGCAGCCCAGTGTGTTGAACTCAGCGCCCTGATCCCACTGAAATACGGCTGTTCCAAATGTATCCTCGTCGGAGATCCGAAGCAGCTTCCCCCGACAGTCTTGTCGCAATCTGCGGCACGTTATGGGTACGATCAGAGTCTTTTCGTTCGTATGCAACGTAATCATCCCGATGACGTCCATCTACTTGATACGCAATACCGTATGCATCCTGAAATCAGCTTGTTCCCGAGCCAGGAATTCTATGAGCGACGCCTCGTAGACGGTGGTGACATGAGAAAGCTACGTCATCAACCTTGGCACCAGAGTGCGTTATTGGGTCCATATCGCTTCTTCGATGTGAAGGGTATCCAAGAAAAAGGTCGCAAGGGCCAATCACTTGTTAACTTGGAAGAACTCAAGGTTGCTATGCAACTATACGAGAGATTGATGACAGATTATCCGCAGACCGACTTCAAGGGAAAGATTGGTATAATTACTCCCTACAAAGCTCAGTTATACGAGCTCCGTGACCAATTCTCCCGCCGATATGGAGATAGGGTCAAAGAGCAAATCGAGTTCAACACCACGGACGCTTTCCAGGGTCGTGAGTGCGAGATCATCATTTTCTCCTGCGTTCGAGCTAGCCCTACAGGTGGTATTGGTTTCATGACGGACATTCGACGTATGAACGTCGGTCTAACCCGTGCTAAGTCCTCACTGTTTATCCTGGGTGATTCGAGAGCTCTCGTCCAAGGCGAATTCTGGAATAAGCTTATCGAAGACGCCAAGGCTCGAGATCGCTACACCGCTGGAGATGTCCTTTCTTTGCTGAGAAAGTCGGGACCTAGATTACCACCTCCTGATTTTGACATTCCACAGGCTCCCTCCCCACAAGCTTTCCCTTCTCAGCCTACAGAAGATCCCAACGCAGCCTCGAAGAAGTCTATTCAAGCTAATGATAGCGAGGATGTCATCATGGAAGATGCGCCTCCCCCAAATCGGATGCCCAAAAAGAGACATCAGACGCCTCAGTTACCACAGACATACACTGTCATTGAGCGTCCAGGGCCTCCAGTTCCAATGGACACAAGGTATGGCGGACTTAACGAACGCGGCGAGGCTGCTACCATTGTCCGTTCATCTGAACGTCCTGTGATACATCAATCAGGTCAGAAGCGACCTAGGGACAGTGCCGATGACAGCAAAGCGGCCAAGAGAGTGAGTAACGAACACGGTTATACATTTGACAATAACTAAATTACAATGATTCAGGTTGCTAGTGGTAATGTACCAAGGCCGCCTCCGAGCGCGCCTCGAAACATGCCAAAACCACAAGATCCCGCAGCAATGGCCCTCTTGGGTATTCCGCCAAAGCCTTCCTCATCTTCCCGCAATCCCCCCCCTGGGCCCTCTAATGCCCCTAAGGTATGTTGCACTTATGCCGTGACTGTGTCTCAACTAATATTGATAATTAGAGCCCGTCTGGTTCTGGAGGTCCCCGGCCACCGCCACCACAGAAGAGGAAACCCGCTTCTTCCGATCCCTTTATCCGCCGTAAACCTAATAGACCTCAGTAATTCCCTTGGTGAGCTATGTCTGTGTTCTAATATTCATCATGTTGCTCGACACCCAGTTGGCCTTTGTACCTTCAGTTCTTAGCCCGCTACTGGTGCTGGACAGCTCACCAAGCTTTCTTCGCCATCTTTTTTTTGCCGCAACGCATCGTTACTGAGGCGCCCTCAAAAAGCACCGCCGATTTCCAACTGCATTCAACGGCGTACGGAATTTCTGTTTCCTCAACGACTCGTGTATTCGTAGATTTCAGTTGCGATCTTTTTTTTTTTTTCGCCTCTCAAAACTTCCCCGCGAAGATTCCACTTTTAATCACGCAGCCTCGGACGGCTACGAATTCACACACATGGTTGATACCCTAGGGTAGGAACAGGGTAGGGTAGGCAAATACAGGAATCATAGAAAAGGGGTGTTAGATTAATTACCTAGATGAGAGGTTGAGGTTGAGGTGATGGTTGAGGTTAAAATCGAGTGGAGGTGCCTTCGTAGAACTGACTTCGTGCTGTATCGTACAATGCCTGGACTGAATTGGCAAGTCAAGAAGTCAGGAAGTCGAAGAAGAGAAGCTAAATAGGTAATTGCGATGAGCCCGACTCGAAATGGGTCGCCTAGGTAAGTATCCTAGACCGTATGGCCTGATAATTGTCTTCTGTGGCTGCTTGAACGTGAGGTCTGATAAGTGTTTTGCTGTCTGGCGATTCGCGAGGCTTTAACCTGAGCATGACGTCCAGGTCATCGGCATGGCTGCGTACCGGGAACGAAGACATCGAAAAACCGCTAGAACACAACCCTTAGCCCATCTTCGCCGCCTCTATTCCTCCTAGATACGTTCGTTTCCAATTACCTGCCTATTCCACAATACCTTGTCCAAGGTATACGATGTATCAACCCTAACCCCATCCCTCTGGCTCCCTTTTGATAACTCCGGGTTGGTGTAACCAAGCCCAGTTATCCCTCTCTGGGCGCACTGTCCAACAGACCTAGATCCCCTAACCTCCCCGGTCGCGATACAGCTTCTTTCACAATACGGGAATTAGTTGCTATTCTCTCTTCCCTTCTCTTTGCCCTGCCTCCGTTTTAGCATACCGTATTTCCGATCGAGTACCTAGTTATCATCATCCAGCTGATTACTATAAGTGTGGCAAGGGAGCTCTCAATCCAAAGCTCGGAGATGTACGATCTCAACCCGCTGGTCTCGCATTCAACGGCAGTCCCGTTCCCTTACCATTTCCACCAATCTTGCCCCCTAGGTCATATTTCTACAAGTACATATAGGCACGGCTATAATTCATGGGTCCTAAATTTCAGTCGAAAGCTCAAAGGGTCCCTTAATATATCATACACGCAGTAAGAATGCTCGTGGAGACTTCAAGCAGAATACATGCAAGACGAATACGTGGTTCCAGCATTGATCAGCGCAAATACAGTACATTTCCGTCCCAGAAAACGCCGTGAGGCGCAATATATTACAACAATCTAGGTAAGTAAACGAATAAAGATCGTGAATCTAGGTAGCCTACCGAGTAATCCCAACATAGCTGCAGCTCCCCTATCCCTTTATAACTTAGCCCAGCAGCAAATATGCAACAGGTACCAGGTAGGTAGGTACCTAGACAAAACAAAGGAAAATCCAAAAGGAGGGTATCAGCCAACCAACCAACCAACTTATCCACCAACAACAGACAAAATCAGAAGAGATTAAAGATCTCGCTCTCGGTAAGAGGCGTCGGTTCCTCGGCCCGCTCCGCAAACCTGGCCGCTTCCTGCAGCTCGCGCATGAGCGGCTCCATGATCTCGAGACTGCTCGCCTCGGCGCTGCGGTCGCTCGTGCTGCTGCTGGTGTAGCCCGAGGTACCAGGCGCCCGAGTGCTTTGGTGGGGTTCAGACCGTAAATATTCTTGCAGAGCTTCGAGGGTTAATTGGTGCGCATTGTCCCCGCTTCCCGCGCGGACGCCACGGAGTTCTAGTTCCCTCTCCAGTTCTTCTTCGAGTGAGCTTTGTCGCGGGCGCAAGGAGGAGCCCGGCTCGCCTTGTTGGGACCCTCCTTGCTGCGCAAGACGAAGGCCGGGCGGTCGGTTTCTTCGAGAAAGGCGCTCACTCCGCTCAGGGTGGAGGTGCAGGGCCTCGGGTGGGTTATCGGAACTTCGGGCGGATCTAAGGGACTGGGAACGTCCTGGTGCGGAATCGTGGTGCCGCCTATGCGGTCGCGAAGCCGAAGTTGTTGCTTGGTAAGCAGAGGCGCTTCGCTGCAAACCGTGTCGCTCCTGTAACAATGTATTAAGGGTTTCCATGAGAGGCACTAGGGACTGCATCAGGATGTCGCCATTCCGCTCCAGCCGATGCAGCCGTTCCTCCATCTCTCTAGCGCGAATTTCCTTTAGCTTCTCATACCGCCGTATGAGCTTCTGGAGCGAAAGGCGCTCCTGAGCCTCCTTTGCTTGTGCTTGCGCTTCAGCTTCGTATCGCGCTCTCCTCGTTTCGTCCTCCTTCCGCTCTGCTTCTCGCTGTATTCGACGGTAGTAGGCTGTACTGCTCTCCAAGGGCATTGACGGCGATTCTAGTGGGGATGGTGACGAAGAGCTGGTCATTACCGGAGCGCTCACACTTCTCCCGCGGCGTTTCTTGTAGACAGCCTCTAGTGGTATATAGGAAGGCTTCAGGTGCAGACCCGGTCTCGAAGGTCCGAGGTCAGACATTTTACTAGTCAAGAATGGTCTTGAAGGGGGTGATGAACCCAGCTCTTGATTAAACCGGCCGAGGACTGGGGACTCCGGCCAGGCATTCTCGGGTGGTACCCTTGGCTTGAGCAGATGCTGGTCTAGAGGTTGAGCCTGACGCAGCTTGGTTTTCAACTTATCTATATCTCTTTGCTTCCGTTCTCGCACTCGGTCCTTGCGACTTTTAACTCCCTCGGCTAGTGAGGGAGGCGCTAATAGATCCGCTTGCACTGAGCGGTGGACTCTATTTGAGGGTGGTGTAGGAAAGTTAAGGTTGAGGGGGGACTCAATCTCGGGTCCCGAAGGTGGTCGAACTACTATGGGAACGGATTGGTATGCCATAGCAGTCTGTGCCTTGAGCACCTTGGGCGAGGATTCCGTTGTTACTAAACTCTCGGCAAAAGAACCGCGCGGACCCGTTGTACCACCATTTCCGTTGTCACTTTGATTGGAGCTCAAGTCCCTTCCTCCCAATGGTGGTCGAGTGTTGATGGTATTGTCAATTTCGCCGGGGCCAGCCGTTGCAACTCTTTTACTTGATGTTCGGGTCGGTACTGTCAGCGTGATAACCGGGTTCGCGGAGAGCATACGTGCAGGTTCAGCAGATTTGCCGGTATTTCTTGAAGCGCCCTTCGGTGGTATAGGGCTATCATTCGCAGCCGGTTCATTGCTGGCTCGCACTGGTTGGTTCTTCTTCGTCGCTGGGATGTTAATGATTCGAGCGACCTTCTTCGTAATTGGCTCTTTAGATTCTGATACAGTTTGCTTCAGTTCAATCTGTCTCTCCTGGCCTCGTTTAGGAGACTTCGCTTCGCGCTCAGCAGGATATGATGGCTTAACAGAGCCTAAGGGACTTATCGGTGCTCTATGAGCTATTCCACTTTCTGATTTACTCGATCTATCTCGTTCTTTTCCTTTCCCAGAATGAGATTCTTCCTGTGATGGAACTGTTGAAAGCAAGGAAACCTTTCTGGGAGGGGGTGCCAGCCTGGTAATTCCTTCTGGATGGCTTCCCTTTTTTGGTGCGATAGACACCGAGGATAGTGATTCGTGATCCCCAGTGGGCGGATTTTGGATCTTCTTGCCATGATCGGATGCCGGGCCGCGTGTTGAATCGGCTGCTTGGTGAGATGCCTCTTCTATCGGCTTGGATGTGGGGTGTTGTGAAGGAGCCGGGCCGGAATGAGAATAGTTTGACGGTATTGATATAGCGATATATCGGTGGCCGTCTATTGTTCTAGCGGAGACAGCCGAGTCTGGAAGTTGGATAAGTGGTGGCTTGCGTTTCTTACCCTTCCGCCTTTTGCGAAAGACTTTGAACACACTCCATTTGCCGTCAGCCGAAGAAATGCTAATGTCGTCAGGTATCGACATAAAATTTCCTGGAGGGGGAGGGCTGCGGAAGAAATCGACAAGGTCTCCGTGATCCCCGGTGACGTCAGAACGTGGGAGCATCTTGATAGACGGCGAGGACGAGATCGTTTCCAGTGGCTCAGATGTCCTAGTTTCCCTCCTCGGGTCAAGCACAGGCTCAGCAACGGACACGACGGACGGCCGACGAGATGCTAGGGAGTCTCCATCGGCTTTGTCTTCTATGTGTACCACGATTTCCTTTTCCACCAGGATGCCCAAGTTGAAGGAGTTAAAGAAGAGGCCCTCCATGATTAAATCTTTAGGCGGAGACGGTGGAAGGGCAGAAACTCTATTTTTCAGACGATGCTATCTCCCATGTGGGAAATGGTGACAGGGTATGCCACCTTTACTTCAACAGCTCCGGCCTCGAGTGTTCGTGACATACCGAGAGTTTCAGGACCAGGTATACTTGCACCTGAAAGTCCCGAAGCCAACATCAAGGGAATTTACTTGAAAGTGATTGAGATATGTTGTTCATAAGGGGATAGAATACTAAAGGTATGAGATCTTTCATACATTGTATGGACCTCTCGCAGCTCTTCGCAAAGGACGACCGTGGCCTAGTGAAAATTGACAGAAGTAGCTAAACTTGTAGCACGGCGAAGAGGAGAAAAGCCCCAGTTAATGACGAACTGAAGAGAAACGGTTGAAGAGTTAAGAAACTAGCTCTGAACTCAATATCAACAGCCATCTGAGTTAGGCATGGCGCACAATAGCAAAGTCTGGATGGCCAACTTGGGATCGGCACAGCTAGGTGAATATTGACTAGCCTGGATGGGATAAGCCTGTCAATTGAATTCGCAACCTCCAGGCACTGGCCTGACGGCCTGACTGGGTTGTAATGGTGGTTGGCCATGTGCAGTTTCCAAGCTCAAGCCTCCCCAAATACGACTTTGGACGATGAACGAAACATCGAGCTCGTCAGCCAATGGCAGGKGCCGTACCATGTTATTCTAGACACCTAACTTGCCCTAGAATGCCCATGAGACATGTCTTAGAAGCAAGTAAGGCATATCGCGCGGACGGCTGTTTGTCTGGTATCGACTTGCTTTGCTTTTTGTCCTTGGCACTATTTGGGATAGAGACGATCACATTCAAGCCACCGCTGGGGGCTTCGGTTATTGAGATTCTCGGCATGGATTCTTGGCCTACAAGCTTCCTCCTGGCATGTAGAATAATCGAATAGCCAGTGGGGATCGATCCGAAATGCCGAGCTTCTAGTCGAGATGTTTGGTTACGAGTCATTGTCATGTCGAGTTTGTGGAAGAGTCGATATAAAGTTTAATTTCAACAGGGGTTGAGAAGAGGCGGCGCGCCATCATTGCTTTAGCATGTATCTTTCTTTAACCGCATAAACCCCGCTCTTATAAGACCATAACAGAGTATATTCACCTATTGGGTAGTAGTCTCACGTTCACATTCTCCAGAGCATTGGATCTTGACAAAAGTCCCTATTTCCTCCCCAAAAACCTTACCATCTAATTCCTGTTAGAAAGAGTGCGATACGGCGCGCAAACCCCTCGACGTTTGTCTTAGAAATCCGAATCCAAGTCATTCCGTCCATACGCCACCAACCCACTATATAGGCGCGTTTACATCTCACCAAGAGCTAGGTCATTTTTTGTCCATCTATCTTCGTGTCTGATAGTAGTTATCCAAACTCAGCAAATATACTGCCTTCATAGCGTGTCCGCTACTAGTGATGATGACAGCCTCTTGTGACCGTCTTGACGGCCTCCGAAGATGTATTCCCACCAACGCATCGTACGTGGATATAGTCGGGCGAGTGTTCTTGCCGATCTCGTGGACACTGCTACAAGAATTCCACCCAAGAATTCTAGAAGAACTTGTTAATTCCGCCTCCATAGCAATGGTAGAAAGTGATATCAATGCAGAATGCGAATGTCCGCTTTTCCCGTGCCGATGACTCCCTGCTCAACGTGAGCTTGAGACAAACCCCGGCCCTACGGTCGCTGAGACATATGTAGTACCGAGGGTGACCTTTGGCCTGGTCCCTAGGCACCACAGCCAAGTGAAATTCTTTACGAATGGCTTCAATATCAGAGACGAGGACTTCTGATATTCGCGTCTATCTCTCCTTCTCGCTGGCTGCTTTGGAGTCAGATAAGTGAGCAGCTCAACTCATCCTCCGCGAATCCAAGGAGACGAGCCGGGCAAACCAGACAGATTACGGGGTTGCTTTTTGATGATTTATATTCCAAGACAAACTCTCATGACACTATCCCTTGGTATCCAAATCTGTTGCTTCTGGTGCCATTGAGTACATTTTTTTTAAGTTGGCTGTGATGAATCATCGACAGCCACCGACCCCGGGCATGATCCGGGCCACGTGTAACTTTACTCTCCGAAAGAAAGAAAAGAAAAAGACCGATTAATTTATGCTACCGCTTATTTCTCCATCCAACGACATGAGATAGTCCGAGCATGCCCCTTTACTACTGCAGGCTATCATGTTAACTTGGCCTGTAACCTGCGTACAAACACGCAAGTGAGAGGCCCCCTTGATTCGCAGTCTAGGGGTTGTACCTAGTCTCTCAACCCCTGAAACGGAACATTGGAAGAGCCCAATAATGAACTACACTAAATGTCTAAACCGTGGATCTTGGTCTCACCAGCGAGCCGGGGGATAGGTCATGCCCTAACCCGCCATCTGCTACGGACGACGACCGCGCCCGTGCTGGCCACAGCTCGGTCCGATCTCCCCGGCGTGCGGGCGTCAATCCTCGAGTCCCTTATCTCCTCTCCTCCACCTTCCCCTTCCAAAGCTCCATTACCCCGTTTATCAGAGGCCGAGGTATCAAAGAGACTGCACATAACTCGAGTAGACGTGACGGATGAGTCCACAGTGCGATCAGCGTCCGTGGAAGCATCTCAGCTATTCCCGCCGGAAGAGCACCATCTACACCTGGCCTTCGCACTCCCGGGGATCCTACATCCCGAGAAGAGCCCCCGCGACGTCAACTACGAGGACGCGCTGCGCACGCTGCAGGTCAATGTCCTGGGCCCGCTCATGCTGATGAAGCATTTCAGCGACTTCCTGCCGCGGCGGGGGACTACGTTTTCTCCCGAGCCCCTTTTCTTGCCGTCTTCCGACAACGAGGCTGGGAGCGGGAGTGGGAGGGGCGAAGGAGGAAAATCGCGTGAAACCCACGCAACCTGGCTCACCGCCTCCGCGCGCGTAGGCTCTACACCGGACAACCGGCTCGGGGGGTGGTACACGTACCGGGCGTCCAAAGCGGGCGTGAACAGCGTAACCAAGACCTTCGACCTGAGTCTACGAGCCAGGGCCGCGGACCAGGCGGTCGCTATAGCGTACCATCCGGGCACAGTGCGCACGGGTCTGAGCCGGGAGTTCTGGGGCCGGGTGAAGGAGGACAAGCTATTTAGTCCGGAGTACGCGGCTGAGCGCATGGTGGAGGTGGTTAGGACGAGGAAGATCGCGGATAGGGGCCGGTGCTGGGATTGGAAGGGGGAGGAGATTTTGCCTTGACTTGAGCTGGGCTGGATGGCTGTATAGTATTAATCACGAGAGCGAATGGAAATCCACCTATGCCAAGGTTTGCCGTACTCAACTTGCTGTAAATCTCATGGTTTACAGCCAGACTCAGAGGTTTCTCGGAGCAGATAGAAACATTTTTATAGTATAAGATCTAGGTTGTCTAGTAGATATTAATGTAGGATAGGGAGGTCCCTTACCACTCCATAGAAAATGAGCAAACCAATCTCATTATCTCTGTACCGATAGTCATACACCTTACAACCGGTAGACGGGACACCTTCAAAGCCATTCGTAACCACCAGAGCTGAACGATGCCCGCGAGTTTAGAATGTCACAGAAACAGCAACTACAACACCACCCACGTTCCTACTATACATTAGGTACACAGGTATATTATTACTTCTCAGCAGTAAAACTTAACATGCCACTTCGTTACCAGGCCGGGTATTCTTTTTTCTTTTCGAAACCTCTGACAACTCCATGCTAATGGATCCCCAAGCCGCCAACTTGTCTACAGCGCTACATCCTGGAAAGACGCCCCGTCCCCCGGAGAAGGCTCGGGCCCTTTATCATCTGAGTCCTCTCCTTTATCTGCTTCTTCGGTCGAGGCTTTTTCTTGCTCGGATGCTTGGCCCCCTGGTCGGAGGGCGACTTTCTGCGTATCCTTATCCTCGAGCCTGACTTTTTGTTCATCTGTAGCTTTTGCCTTTTCCTCGTCTCCAGCGCTCTCTTCGTCCTCATCATCGTCATCACTACTCTCCTCTTCCTTATCCTTATCGTCTTCCTTCTTCGCCTCCGCTTCCTTGCTTTCCCCAGCCTGGGCCGGCGTCTGCGGAAGATCCTTCTGCGTCTGCTGTGCCGGGGCGGGTGGTGGCGACGTTACCGTTCTCTGCGTCTCCTCGCCAACGGGGACGCCAGGCCTCACGGCGTCTAGGTAGTACTTTGTGACACCGAGGATGCGGCCGGTCTTCTCACACGCTTCCACCCACTCGGGCCGCACAACGGGGATATTCATCTCGACGGCCTTCTCCCACGGCACGCCGCGGCCCTCGGTGGTGACGAAGTGCGTGGTGTCGATGCGCACGCCGTCCACGATCTTGGCGCCGATGCGCTCGACGGCCTTGGCTAGCTCCTCGCGCGTCTGTGGGGGTAGGATGCCCGTGGTGATGGTGATGCCGCTCAGATCAGTCATCTTGTGGGTGCGGACGACGACCTGTTTGCTGGCGAATGTGCCGGCGGTCGTGCGCAGGACGAGGTGGAACGTGTACTCGGTGTCGACGGCCAGACCGCTGATCTTGGTGCTATGCATGTGCATAGGCCGGGGGATGTTGCCGGCCTTCTGGCCATTGCGGTAGAGCGATAGCGAGATAAGGTCGGCGGTGGCTAGTTCGATGGGGTCCCACTCGAGGACGACGGAGGTCTGAGTGGCATTGCGGCAGCGGAGGACGGGAGTGCTAGGCTGGGAGGCGCCAAAGGAAGCGAAGATCTGGTCTTGGAGAGCTGCGAATTTGGCCTCTGCCTTAGCTTCGGCGTCGTGGTTACGGGAGACGGTGATGTCAACTATAGAGCCCGAGACGATGTTCGGGGGCAGGAGGATCGAGGGAAATTCAATCTGGTCTTCTCATTAGACTTGTCGCCGTGAAGTAGAAGCTAATTGGGAGGTGCTGGATGAAGGCTGAGCTTGTGCGATAGATTGCGACAGCTCGGATGCACTTGAGGAAAGGAGCTGGGAGCTGGGAGCTGGAACAGCGACATACCAGGCGTTTATCTGGGGTCAATAGCACAGTGACGCCGGCATCGACTTTGCCGACGGTGAGAGAGACCAGCATCGTCAATGGAGGCGCCGTTATCCCTAGTTGAATTGAATACTGGTTGTGGGTGGTGAAGTTGTTCGTGGTTGATATTACATGTGGTTGGATGTGTACTGTACTTCTGTACCTGGTCCTTGAATAAATTTGGGGCTGCGATTCGCGTCTCAGGAAATTATCCCACGTGTTATCGCACGTAGAAGCTTCGACACACCCCGCAAGCCTGGAACTCTTTACATGTGTACAATAAAACATTAGGTACATGTATAAGAATGTATAAGAACATGTGATTTCATAATAATATCAATGGCAAGGTAACTGCATCTCGCTGTGTAATTGCAATTGCATGCTGTGTCGCATTTCTTAGATTAAACATGTATCTTGGTATCATTGATTCCAGACCTCTATATAATGCATCTATGCCCATGACGACTCTATCCGCATCCTCATGATAGCCTGTGCAGGTGCTGTGCATGTAATATATATATATATATATATACAAGGTCAATACAATCGTATTGTACACTGGTCATCTAGCTTTCGTACCAGATCGTGCCCCATTCTTCTTCCAATTGGATGAATATGCCGGTCTCGACTGTAATTTCTGCTGCGGCATCTGCTCTGGCGCGCTGATATGCCTGCCCCCTTTGTCCCTCGCGAGCGTCAATTCAACCCCAGCCACTATTCGCTTAGCTTGATCCAAGAGTTCCGCGAACTTGATATTGCAGGCAGCTTTCGGATCACCGCAAGTGATTTTCACCGTCCCGCACAAGTCCGCAATGATAGAGCCATCGGTTGTGATCTTTCTGCCCTCCAGATCGTAACCAAAAGCGGTCAAGGCATCACAAAATGCGTGTTTAATCCTTCTACTGGCTTCCTTGCTTGGAAAAGGTAAGGCCACGGGCAAGGAGCGGACCGTGTACCACAGAGGCTGCTTCTTCTTTTCGATATACATCTTCAGGACTGATTTCGCAAACGGGTGCTCGTGCTTGTCAAGGTATTTTAGCGAACTATTATCGAAACAGTGGCGTTCGGAAACGATGATAGCCAGCTTGCACGGATTGGTCTTTAACCTTGACCCCTTGAGCGCGCGTAAGATAGTAGGGAACGAAATCTGATACTTCCTACAGACCGAATAGACATGCTCGCCCGGTTGAATATTAGGTTCTTCAATTACGCCGGGGCTATCGTAGCGTGTGGGCTTCGGACGAGGTCCAGGTTTGTTTCTTGGCCTGTACTCGGTGTTGAAGCATCGTTGAAAGGTATGGAGGTGACGTGCGAATCGGGGTGCTCTGAGGGGCCGACCCAAGATCAAGCTGGTCATCGTCTACCTAGGCCGGTCCCCGTCTCACGATGAGTTGTCAGACAACTCATATTTCGATCCGCTCAGACAGAAAAAGGAGGCAGCTGGATGCATGTATGCTGATCTGAAGAGTCATATAGATGAGTCTTGCAAGCTTTGCGGCTCAGCCTTGTAAATTTGTAAATTTTCCAGACTGGAGGCGAGAGTGGAAAGTAGTGTCTAGGAAAGGATACTTTTGATGTAAAGGTGATTTATATGGGAACGAGAGTATCCTGGCTGAATGAGTACATGTCTAGGACATTAGGTATCCGACCATTAATGATTCAACCAATGATACAGTCACCATTTCTAGGCTAGCGTTTATAACAGTGGTCTGCCCCACTACCCACGCCACTAAGCCATCTCCGACAGCACTGAACAGCCACAGAAAGCCGCCCCCGCCATTACTCACTCTGGTGGATTTCCTGGCCTGATATTTAAGTGCCCCTCGTCACCAACGTATTTTCCTACTCCATGACAACATCGTCGACACAACAGTCAACAAACCACAAAAACTCTCTAAACACCTTAGCGGCTTCAGTTGCCGACCCTAAACTGATTCCATCCAATCTACCATATCACCACTAAAAGAGAAGAGTTTTAGTTTTCCGCCAACATGCCTAAGAACAAGGGAAAGGTATGTACAGTCTTCTGACGTTAMCCCCGCCACAACTCCGAATTTGTCTCTTTTTCCCTCCTTCGTGTGTGTGATCGCCTCGCGAACTTCGGCCCTGTGGAAAAGAAGGCGATCCCAAAGGATATTAGCATCCGACTGGGCGCTATCAAAAGGCTTTTGTGGAGTCGCGGTGTACATTGTACCAACTGCAGAAATGCAGCAAATCAGGCCATTTGGCGAGCCGATGACTATTTCGCCTGCACCCTTTGTCATACCGTCGGCGCATCATGGATATCATGAATATCATGAATACTGGGCAATTAGCTAACCCATCTTCAATCATAGGGTGGTAAGAACCGTCGTCGTGGAAAGAACGAGAACGACAACGAGAAGCGCGAATTGACCTTCAAGGAAGATGGACAAGGTACGCTACCACTACTACTACCACGCAAATCCACACCCGAAGAGAAAACAAAAAAAAAAAAAGAGAAACAATAAGCTAACACATATCCCAACAGAATACGCCCAAGTAGTCAAGATGCTCGGCAACGGCCGTCTAGAAGCGCAGTGTTTCGACGGCGCGAAGCGACTAGCCCACATCCGCGGCAAGCTGCGGAAGAAGGTGTGGATCAACAACGGCGACATCATCCTGCTGTCGCTGCGGGACTACCAGGACGAGAAGGGCGACGTGATCCTCAAGTACAGCGCGGACGAGGCGCGGTCCCTCAAGGCCTACGGCGAGCTGCCCGAGAGCGCCAAGATCAACGAGACCGACACCTACGGCCCCGGCGACGAGGGCGAGTGCGGCTTCGAGTTCGACGAGGACCGCGACTCCGAGTCTGACGACGCCGCCGCCGGCGCTGGCGGCAAGGAGGTCGATATCGACGATATTTAAACAAACCTCTATTCCCTGCGAACTCGATGTGGGGAGCTTCGCCCACCTGGTCATCTGGTTCTATTGCACTTCCAAGCTTCTTTTGTGATACCCTCACGACCAGGGAAAAAACCTGTCTTCTCTCTCAAACCCAGATCTCAGTTTTCCCGTTCCCCCTTTCCTCTGATATCCAGGTTCCACGACAGTCGGGCGACGCGACACGGCAAAGCAGACGGCACGGCATACGGTGGGAGAGACGTCGTAGCCCTTGCCGTCTGGCGGTTTACTACCTACCTACCTAGTTTAGTTAGATTGACGGAATGATTTTTCGATTTCTCGCTTCGCTTCCGCTCTGCGTATTTCGGTTCTCATTGGTTTTGGCCCATGACAAATGGAATGACGACGGAGGAAAAGAAAAAGACCTTTTTGCTTTTGAGGGAAAGAACGATGGCGTGGACATGATATTAATGTAATGACTGACCTGACTCCATCACGAGCATATGACGGCTTTACCCCATTCGTAGGTAGAAGTGGTCTGTGGCTGTTGCTGCTGGCTTTCAATACACATGCCTCTTTTCTCAGCATATAATGAATCCATTTAAGCCTCATCTGTGACTTGCTTGGCTTTTTACACTTAATCTAGTCGGCGTCTTCATGAAATCTAGACAGGTTCAGTTTAATATGATATGATTTAATTGCCAGTTCTCTAACTCTTCTATACCGAAACTACTCCAACCTTAAGCTTCTGTCACCACGCCACCCCTATTTATCGTCAGACCCGACCCGTCTAGCTCGTCCGGAGTGCTTGAGCCCCAATTCTATATCCTCATTCTGGCGATCGGGGATTCCTCTTCGGACAATACGGGCAACAGACCCTATTCCCATCTCTTATCTCCGCCTTACGCACACATACCCTTGCTCAGGTATCTAAGTAGGTAGCCTTCTCTCCCGGTCGTTGGACGAATATGTGTAAGACTAGCCTTGCTTTAACTAGACGCAACAGCCGGTCCTAGGGCAGTAGTCTAACAGTGTGCCGCCCCTGACCGGTTTGCGTTTTTGACGTAATGGTACATATATGTATAAATCTTTGCTTGATTGCATGCTTGCTTTCAAGGCTTTGCTTGTTCTTGACATAAAGGGTTGGTTGGGGGGGTCTGTTCAGAGCCTCTACACCCGTCCGAGATACCGTAAGAATTCCGCTGAGAACGGGATCCTCATCCTCATCTGTTGGCTTGACTTAACCTGGCTTGTCTCGTGCTTTGATCAAATAATCGTCCACAACGTATTCCTCATCCATAGACCGCGAAGTCTATCTTAGCCGTGCTATCGTATCCCCAACATATAGCCACTTCAGCTCCTTTCCTCTTCACGATACTTGCGAGTGTGGCTCTACCACTCATCATCACTCTTCTCATCATCTGTCGTAATGTTAGCACTAAACTCGCATGAAAGAATTCTTGCCTGGGTACTAGGACAGGTAAAAACTTACCACTATCACGAACTCTTTCCTTCCGCTTCTGCAGCGCCGCAGCAAGCGCATCAGCCATACCGCCTCCTCCTCCAGGGGCAATACCTGCGGGTGGCAATCCACTACCGTGGGGCCCTGTATCCGATCCTCCACCGACAGTAGCTGCGCTCCTGTCTCTGATCTGACTCCTATCCACCTTCTTGAGCGCACCGATTCCACCAGCCTTCTGAATGCTGTCCAGCATAGCAGCGCGCCCAGAGTCGGCTGAGGGGATGGCTGGAGCTGGCACCCCGGATGAATAGCCCGAGTCGCGGTTCGGAGGCGGTGGGGGAGGTGGTGCTGGTATACCGGCGCCTGGTGGAGGAGGCGGCGGCGGTGGGGGCGGGATCCCTGCACCTCCGGGAGGGGGCGGAGGAGGGGGAGGTGGTGGAGGTGCACCAGCTCCTGGGAGCGGCGGAGGCGGCGGCGGCGCTGATGATTGAGGTAATGGAGGTGGAGCTGGCGCGCTCGGTGGTGGAAGCGGTGGCGCGGGGGTACCTCTTGCAGGAGGTGCGGGAGGCGTGGGAGCCGGAGGGGTAGGCCGAGACGAAGCGGGAGGTGGAGGAGGCGGCGGCGGTGCCGGTGCGCCCGAACTAGGCAACTTGGGCGGTAGGCTTGGAGGGGGTGGTGGTGGTGTTGCCTGGTGTTGTTCCCTTGGTGGCGGCGGAGGCACCGGACCCCTAGCTGGTGTTGGGGGAGGTGCGTTGTTGGCCCTCTGGCCCGTAAACGCAGGGGGTACACCAAACTTATGTCCCGTTGGCTTCTCCTCGTGGTCCTCGATCGGCGTCTTGGGCGGTCTAGGGGGAGGCGCCGGTCCAGGTGGTGCTCGGTGTGCAGGCTCTGAGTGTGCAAATTTCCCAGCATCTGGTAAGGGGGGAGGAGCGTGGAAGCGCGGCCGGGGTGGTTCTTCCGGCGGCGTCGGCTCTCTATGTACGATTTCCATTTTGCCGGACCTGCGAGGTGCGGGAGGAGGCGGAGGAGCACCGCGGCGGGAACCTGACGACGTTAAGCTTTCCGATGTTGAGCGGGGGTTTCCAGCGGGAGGAGGCGGTGGAGGGGGGGCCCGGCCATGACCATGCCCGTGATGACTACCCCCGTTGAGTGATGCAGTGCTAGCTGATGGAGGCGGTGGCGGAGGTGGTGGTGCCGGCGCCGGTGCACCAGCTCCGTTAGTTATTCCACCACCTTGTTCCTTCAAGAATTCCACAATAAAGTCTTGGTTCTCCCTAATAAACTCGTCCGTAAGCCCTTGCTCCGAGAGGAAATTTCCAAAGTTCTCTCGCCAGTTCGGATCGTATGCCTCTAGCTTGGCGAATCTAGACGGCGGCTTGTGAAACCCATTTGTATTTCCTGAGGATGTCCTCTCGTGGGGATGCGGAGGGGGGACGCTATTACGAGGCGATTCGGGCGGCGTGGGAGCCGAGGAGKGTCTATGTCCTCCAAAGATGCTTCCAAAGAACCCGGTCTTATGTTGATGTTGCTGCGAGGCCCCACCGAAAGGAGTATTTTTTGTAGCCTTGGATGCATTCTTTTCCCTCTCGTCCATCTTCTTCTTAAATTGCTTGGCCTCCTTTTCATCGACGAAAGATAGGCCAGCTAGGCAGTCCTCGAGCTCGAAAGTATGGAAGAAAGTTCGGTCCTGGTTATAAGACCAGGTGTCAAATATTTCCTGATCCCATATTACGCCCCGACCAGCAGGCTACGAGTTGTTAGGAACCGGTATATACACAAGCTTATCGTTTAGACGGCATAACTCACAGACACATCCACTAGCTTTAACCAATATGTATTCCCTACTAGGTCGTTGGAAAGCACAACGGCACCTTGTAGACCGGTGTACGTCCATTTTTGAGGATTCGGGTATGCGACGTATAATCTTGCAACAGCTACGGCGTGTATTTTATTCGTGTGTTTAGGCACTACCCGCCTGACGGTTTCCTTATCCTCTTCGCTGAGGATGGACGGCATGGTGGCAGTTGTAGTGACTGTCGTGTGATGGATTGGGAGAGAAGAGAGGGGGGAGTATAGCAAGTCGGTCGCTATCTCCAACCTAGCGTAAATTACCTAGGCACTACTAAGTGATCATTGAATTGATACAATCGACACTAGCTGTAACAAGTGATTCGATGGTGCCTGGTTGCGCCGTGGAGGATGCCTGTCGTAGCGTACGCGGTCTATTCGCAGTATTACACGTTAGTAAGTGTAGAGGTGCGGTCGATTGGCGGTTACGCAAGTTACCGGTGCCAAATAGCGAGTGGATGGTTGGTTGGTACGTCGAAAGAGGTGATTGGGAGGCAGCCAAAATCCAAGACGCAGATCTACTGATCCTGCTTCGAGGAAACTTCGGGTGTAGTAATACGTAGCGGGAGGAGTGGCCAAGCGGAGAAATAGAAAATAAAAAGAGTTGCTCAATTCATTTATTTTGTCAGGAACATTGTTTCTTTGCCATCGTAGTAATTTCGGAAGTGTGTTTCGTGACTATGAAGGATGTATCTTTTCGATACGCACAGAAAGCCGCCCGACATCATCAAGCCTTGGCCGCTGAATCGCTGAATCGCTGACAGGAACAAGGAACCCCCAACCCCGACCAATGGAACTGTTCGAAGACAATCGAAAATGAAACAGCCACACCACGCACCGCCACCCAGCTCCCATGTACCTTCTGCCCTATCCAAATAGGGATGGTACACCCACGTAACCTTGGGTGACTCCACTCTTCCTAACACTCGGGATGCCCCGCCAAAACGTTAAAGAGGTGCTAATCTCAATTTAATTGAAGACAATTTCTCAAGAAAGCGGTCAGTCGAATTTAAGACGCGGTGAGTGTACTTATTATCCTAATCCTTCTTTGGATTCTACAGGTTAGATAATAGGACGTCGTCCACTGCTTCTGAAGCGTTTTGGAAATCTACCTCCTATACCAATATTAACGCGCGTTTACGCCACTGCAAACTACAGCGTACGTCATCCTACCTAGGACATTCAAGAAGCACTACTACGTACATATTCCAAATAGTTCATGATGAGCAAGGCTGCCTGGTAGAAGACTGGATCCCAGCTTAATCGCAAATCACCGGAAGCAATAGAAAACAAAAGTTGCAAGTAGCAATTTTTTTACTCATATTTGTCATTCCTAATCATTACGTGAGGTGTGTTCCTCAACCAGTCTCGAGACGTCGGTGCTTGTTTCAGGATCATATCATCATATGTCGTACAATCATTCTAAGTCGTAACACCCGAACCCGACGTCATGTAGTGTACATTGGGGAGATTTATTTGTTCAGCTCCTTAGCTTTCGCCTGGCGCTCCTCTTTAGTTCCCTCTTGCTCTGGCATGCTCTGAGGAATAGCAGGGCCGGGATGAGCCTGAGCTGCACGTGCGAAGAGCTTTGCTCCTTGGGGCTGAGCGGCCTCGCTGGCGGGGTTTGGCTGAGAGTCGGCATCAATCTTGCCGGTCTGCTAGCACCACTCAGATCAGTATCAAGTCTCAACTTATTCAATATACCTGATAGGATCGTGTAGGTCATGTCTTACCTGAGCAGCGGGGTACGTAGTGTCGGGCATTTTGATGGTTTTGGTATGGGGAACTATGCTATTGGTAAGAATAGATATGTTGTATCTTTAGGTCTTGTAGATTAGAAGTCTAGGATAAAGAGAAACCTTCTTGATGTCCAAGAACTGTTCTTATACGACTATTGCGTTCCCAGATGCTCGGTGGTGTAACCGTCTTTCGATAGCTGATGACGTATCTGGACCTTCTAGACTCAAGGATCCGCAATTGCCCGTGACCCGGCGTCACAGTGGCGGCAGGTGATTCGCAGTCCCCGGATTTGCAAGGCGCGACTGCATGCCGCATACCTTAAATCATTAGCCTGAACCCAGTTCCAGTGCTGCCTATTCGGCCAACATCGAACCAAGCCCTTTACAACAACACGTAGACACCTGCGTACCTCGCACCTTGTACAGTACAACATCATCGCAGCTAATAGGATGATACTCTAGGCGAATATGCACGAGGACCCTTGAATCCCTTTTGTCGCGCTCTCCCTCAGCAAAGACGTGCCCCGCATGTCCGCGAACAACGCTCCCCAACCGGTGAAGCTCTCACTGCCTCTTGTATGACTTTCTTAACTCCGTAATGATATGTTATCGCTTGTCTAACTTTGTTCCACCTAGGAATATCAACAGCACCTGTTCCAAGAACTCCGCGCCGAAGATGAACTCGTTGTTATTGCGAAAGGCCTCGGGCTTATGCGACTCGTTACCAACCTGCTACACAGCTATGATGCCGCCGGAAATAACTTGGTAATAGTCGTAGGCGCTGAAGACAGGGAAAATGTCTGGATTGGAGAGGCTCTTGCTGAGTCTTCTGCCATCAGCGGGGCTCCGAAAGCCAGAGGTCTGACAATAGTCAACACAGACTTTACCAGTGTTGCAGCTAGAGAGAAGATGTACGCGAGAGGCGGAATATACAGCATTACTTCCCGAATCCTGGTCGTCGATCTATTGACGAGCCTTCTCGATCCAGAGACTATCACTGGCCTGATCGTTTTGCACGCGGACAAAGTGATAGCGACATCTCTGGAGGCTTTCATCCTTCGAGTGTACCGCCAAAAGAACAAGAATGGGTTTCTAAAGGCGTTTTCTGATAATCCAGATCCCTTCACCATCGGCTTTTCTCCATTGGCGACAATAATGAGAAACTTGTTTCTTCGGAAGGCATCACTATGGCCTCGATTCCATGTGACCGTTGCTAGCTCCCTGGAAGGTAAAAAGAAAGCTGAAGTTATCGAGCTAGAAGTCCCCATGACAGACGCCATGAGAGATATTCAAACGGCTATCATGGAATGCGTCGAAGTCAGTATCCACGAATTGAAGAAGGGAAACACAGGGTTAGAGATGGACGACTGGAATCTAGATAGCGCGTTGCTGAAGAATTTCGATGTCATGGTTCGGCGGCAACTGGATCCAAATTGGCACAGAGTCAGCTGGAAGACGAAGCAGATTGTCAGTGACTTGACAGTCCTGCGCGGCTTGTTGCATTCAGTTCTAGCTCTAGACTGCGTGTCCTTCTTGCAGCATTTAGATACCATTCATGCTGCCCATTCTCCACAGCCAGGATCTACGAGGCAATCTCAGTCTCCATGGCTGTTCCTTGATGCTGCGCATACTATTTTCGAAACCGCCAAGCGGAGGGTATACGCCAGCAATGCGAAGGCTAATGCGAAATCTTCAATTGAATCCCTCCGACCAGTGCTAGAGGAGCAGCCAAAGTGGGCTCTCCTCGCAGAAATCTTAGAGGAAATTGACAGAGACCTGTATTTCGATCCTCCGATGAGAGATGATTCTAACGGAACCATCCTTATCATGTGTTCGGATACTGCGACAACTCGTCAGCTCCGAGATTATCTGCAAACAATGCATGTCGAACCGAAGGCTGACAATGACGCGAAACCAAACAAGGAGGAGCATAAACCTTCCGGTGCGTTTATGATGAGAAGGAAACTTCGAAACTACCTCAACTGGAAGAAAGAGTTTGCACAGGTCAGTAATGCTCTGTTGACCGAAAACCAGAAAGCTCTTGAGGGCGCGGTCGACCCACGGATAGCTCAGGGTGGATACAAAGGAAGAGCACCAGCAAACAAGAGGCGACGAGTACGTGGAGGTGGCGCCACGGGTGTAGCACCGGGTAGGACTGCTAATGGCAGTGTAGCCCAATACTTTGAAAAGCCTAATGAAGTCGCCGAACTTATGGATGAAGTGCAAATCACTGAAGCAGAAGCTAACCAGAAAGCGGATATCATAGCTGATCCACTCGAAGATATGGATGACTACTTTGAGCTATATGAGATGCAAGATCTAATCGTGGTACATGCATACGACGGCGATCAAGATGAGCACGTGCTGGAAGAAGTCAAACCTCGGTACATTATCATGTACGAACCAGATGCTGCATTTATACGGCGGATCGAAGTCTACCGGTCATCACATAATGATAGAAACGTCCGGGTATATTTCATGTTCTATGGCGGGTCCGTTGAGGAACAGCGATACCTAGCAACTGTCCGTCGAGAGAAGGACTCGTTTACTAAGCTCATCAAGGAGCGTGCGAGCATGTCCGTCGTCATGACGGTGGATTCTAAGGGCGTTGAAGATCCCCAAGAGGCATTCTTAAGAACAGTGAATACTCGAATAGCTGGTGGTGGTCGATTGGCAGCTACGGCGCAACCTCCTAGAGTCGTCGTGGATGTTCGAGAATTCCGCTCATCGCTCCCATCCCTATTACACGGGCGCAACATGATTATTGTTCCATGCATGTTAACAGTCGGAGATTATATCTTGTCACCTACCATCTGCGTCGAACGTAAGTCCATCAGTGATCTGATCGGCTCGTTCAAGGATGGCCGGCTCTTTACTCAAGCGGAAACAATGTTTCAGCATTACAAGAACCCGATGCTACTTATCGAGTTTGACCAGAATAAGTCTTTTACACTCGAGCCGTTCGCAGATTTGTCAGGCAACCTGAAATCGGTCAACCCTAATGAGGTGCCGTCGGATCTACAGTCCAAGATCGTGCTACTTACGCTCGCGTTCCCTAAGTTGAGGATCATCTGGAGCAGTAGTCCATATCAGACGGCTGAGATCTTCGAAGCATTGAAGACGCAGCAAGACGAACCTGACCCCGTAGCAGCAGTCCGGGCGGGCCTGGATAAGGATATGAAGGCCGAAGACCAAGCATTTAACCTTGAACCTCATGATATGCTGAGTGTTGTTCCGGGCATCACTCCAAAAAATATCAAGAACCTGACTCTGGAGACGGAGAATATCCGCGAGGTAGCGAATATGAGCAAGGAGGAGTTGGAACCGCATATTGGTAGAGAAGCGGCGAGACAGGTTTACGGGTTCTTTAATCGGAATCTGATTGATATAGATGATTGAGGTACGAATAGTAATATTCCTAGATACCAGGTACTTATATCCTCATCTGCCAAGACCTAATAAGTCACATAAACATTGAAATCATTGCGTCAGATAATGTTTGGAATAACTTAGTATTATCCCTCTATCTATAAGAGTTCCATGACATGTCCATCGCGTCGTCTCGTGTCTTGCAAAGCAAATGCGTCGAGTACTCAAGAAAAAAAGGGGGGTATCGTAACATTCGTCCTGGCGACTCTCGAAAGCCCCGTCGTCGCATGCATCTTCGTAGCCAACACTTCGCTCCCATCACTATTCGTCATCCCTTCATCCGTACTTGATACATTATCCACCAACTCATCTCTCCCGACGACGAATTAATCAGACGGCCCGCGCGCCCGCCCGCTTACTAGATGGTACTCGTGGTGGTGGCGTGGTGGCGACGTCTTCCCCAACCGCGCCGGGTGCCCGTCGTTCCCGTGCCCATGGTCGTGCCGCGGCGCCGGCCGCCGCAGTAGCCGCAGGTCAGGAATGACACGATGATGCCGAAGAAGGCGACGATGCCGTTGATGATGGCCGTCAGGATGCTGCCGATGCCCGTCACGATGGCCATGATGACGTTGCCGATCGTGCGGAAGATGGACTCGATCTGCTGGTTGTTAGCTGCTATTGGGGTCGTCTAGGAGTGGTGGTGGGGGAGAGGTAGGGCGTAGTGGTACTTACACATGATACTACGGCACCCATTTTGGCGGTTTGATTAGGATGATAGGATAGGTATTCTTCGTAAGGCTGTTTGTATAGTGGAGTTGTGGTAGTAGTAGCTTCGTATGTAGCTTAAGAGTCTGTTGCTGCTGCTGTTTGGATAATGCAGTGTTGTTTTCGATATTGAGTTATGAACCTAGTTACACCTGAAGGGGGAGCTACGGCCATTATATACGAGCCAAGTCACGTACACGCATGGCGAACTATGATCTCTTAGCCAAGGAATCTCGCATCGGAGAAGCGACTACAGAATACTTAGGTCATAGAGTTACAGGCGAGACCCAATGAGATCATCCCGCCAAAAAGCGTTCCTAAAAACGACGATTTACAAGCCGCCAACAACCCCGTATGAGGTTACAGTATTAGACATGGGCTACTATTCGGGTCACGGCACGGTAGCAACAGCGAAAAAGCATGGGATATCTGACAAGGTACCGCTAATCTCCAATAATAATTACGTGCATGGTAAACATCGCCTTTGATAGCTTGGCTGTTCTCGTGGATGGGTTGTGTAAAAGAAAGCTGACGTCACGGCAGCCATCGCAGGGATGGCCCCGCTTCGCTTTGCCGTCATGGTGATCGAAAAGTTGTAAAGGGATCCTGGAATTAGTCTTGGGCGTTAAGCATTTCGATTCGTCCATGCTGTAATCGCGCGTCTGGGAATTGCGCCGGCGTAAATGGTCCGGTACTTACACAGGGCTCAAGCTTCTGTGATAAACACACAGCTCGGGAACGAAGATGTCATAGATATGTGGCTTTATTTGATATCCTTCCCGAAGGGGAAGTAGTGCGCCACAGAGAGCGGGGCTATTGTCATTGATGAGGCTTGAGATGTCCGGGTTGTGTCTGACTTGTAAAGCAACCTGAGCCACGCCGCTTTTAGCTGGAGCCTGTGCCTGACCTGAGCAGGACCCGCCTTTTCACAACCCGATATGAACAAAAACTTGCATAACTTCCAATACACGTCGTAATTGCACAAAAAGAAAGACCGTTCAAGATTGTAAACCGGATTTTAGTATGAATTACGGGACGGTCCGTAAAGGCGACTTCCTAGGAAGTCGCTCGGCAAAGATATCAGCCCATGAAGTATATACCTTTCTGTTGGTAGTGTCAGTTTGTTACTCGTCCGTACTTCTGGCCCTACTTGTGCTGACGCGAGGATATATTCGGGGTTTCTATTCAGCTTCTCTCTACTACTTTGTAGAACCTAACCATCGGTCCTCCGCTGACCTCTCCTTGTAATAGGTAAGTCCAATCTATACATATGCATACGAACATAATATGTAGTTGGTGCCGGGAGGCGAATAGAAACAGGCGGTGTCCACCAACCTCGATTCGATTATGCCCGGAGGGTTTGACCCAATACCATGCACGCGAATAGCGGCGTTTTTTTTTATGTATATTTCCCCATTTCATGAGGCTTGAACCGAACCCGTATTTTGGGTATTCTACTGATCTGTCCTCTGCTTTTTCTTGGGTAGATCTGACTCATTACACTGCTTCGTTTTCCCTGTGCTGCTTTCTATAGGGTTTGGCGAGACGTAGGGAAGAATATTTATGACTGAGCTGGAAGGACGGCGGCGCTCTGCGCTAACACACATAGGAGAGCAAGCACGAGCGAGCCTCGAGGCTGATGCGTCATGAGGATTAGCTGGGCTCAATCACAAACGGGCAGAGGAAGCCAACAGGCAGAGGACGCCAATAAATAGAGGAAGTTAATAAGCAAATATCTCGACCCTTCCCGTATTACTCACAATATTTTTATTGCCTTGCCTTTGACTCTAACTGCCTTGCTAGACCAATGAGTATAAACAGCCCAAAGTTTCTCTCACTTAGGAGGAAAGAAACCACAGCACCCGAACACCCCTATCATTAGTCATTACCGATCTGCTTCTCAATTCTCAAACCAAAGCATAATGGCGTCACTTGTCGCAAGTTCGAACTCGGCCTTCGTGCCAACTATCCTCAAGTAAGTTTCCTCCAGATCTCTTCCTAGACGATTTGTTAACATTATATTAGTGCTCCTTACGATCCCGAGGCGTTTAATTCGCTCCCTGGCCTTGACCTTGCAGCTCACGACTCCAGAGAGATGGATGCCATGGCCAAGGTTGTAGGCCCTATCCGCGATCTGTTCCTGCGCCACAGGGTCCATACGGAGCTGGGCCTTGGCCTGCTGCACAAGCATTTCCCCATCGGCCCAACGCAACGTCTGGTCGACTGCCGAAATGTCGCGGCGGCGTGGGACGTGAGCGATGACCTCAACGCCGTCACCCACAAGCACGGCAATTCCATTGTGCCGCGGTCGTTCCAACTATACCGGGGCAAGTGGGTGCCTTACGAATTCGACTTCATCAAGCCCTCAGTGTGACTCACATGTCACCGACACAGAGTGCGTTTGTGAGGACAAGTGGGAGCGCCCACATATGAGGCGTCCCAGGACTACGTAAGGCCCGTGACCCAGGGTTCATGTAATCCACACCCGACTGACATTCCGACAGTTTGCACCTGTTGTCTGTTCGTTCCAGACACCAGAGTTTTCACTAATAAAACATCTATCTCAATCTTGAATCTATGCTTTACCCAATACCATCCAACATCTTGCACTGGAGGCCACCCCTCTGAGCTGGCAAAATCCTCAAGTTTCCTTCACTCTCAGCCAATCAACCCCTATTTCTCGACCGACCAGAGAGGCATCCTTATTCTGCCTGACATAAACCCTCAAGTAAACTTAAGGCATATGGTCAAGAATGGGTTCGGTGCCGCAAACAGACTTCAAGCTTTCCGACGTCGAGGCATCTGACGCACCCGACATTGGACGTCATGTCGAAGTACCCGCTATGCAAAAGGGTCCATTGTACCGGACAATGTTTCCTCAGTTCAACACAATCACGGAAGCACAAAAGGAGCAAATAACTCGCTGGTATATCCATATGTTAGAGAATGCCTTCGAAGCCCGTGGGGAAAGCTTCTTGAAGGTATGCTCCGTTGATGGGACTCCAGTCGGTTTTTGCGGTTGGACTGTTATAGAGCAGAACCAAGACCAGCAGCAAGCGGGTGAACCGAGAAAGGGAGGAAAGGCTCGGAGCCTATCCTGGCTACCGGATACACTCGATGTAGATGGCTGGGTTGCTCTATCGAATGATCTGAGAGTAGAACGCTGTCGGGTTTTAAAGGATCGCGATAGTATATGCCGTAAGTTGAATTACGTTATCCTAGTATACCTGCTTGCTAATGGTTTCTACATCTAGGACTAACAGCAATGGCGGTACATCCGAAGTATCAACGACAAGGGATAGGTTCAACGATGATGCAGCGCATTTGCGAAGAAACGGATCAGCAAGGACGATGTGCATATGTGCTCGCGGCGCCGGAGGGGGTCCCGCTCTATTCAAAGTTTGGTTTCGAGGTTGTAGGTCATGTTGAGACGGATCATGGCGCAATCACAAGCATGTTTCGGCCATCTCGGCGTCCTTGTGAATCTCAGGTTGGCTAGAGTCATCGCGTTGTACATGTTAAGATCAACTCCGACATAGTCGTCTGAAGCCTCTGGGGGAGCTTGAGAAGCACACTATAGGGGTAAGCAGTACTGCCTCAGGGGTTGACGTTAGAACAGCCTGGGACGGTTTTGAGGGCTGCAACCGTTTTGAGAGCTGGAACTTTCCGTTTCGAGGTCAATTGCTCTTTGCATAATATAATGCATAAATGCATACAGGCCGTTCTACAGTTACCTGACTGATAATTGGCCAAGTTAAGCCTGAATAAAAGCAGCAAATGCACTAAGCCCAATTAGTTGTGGCGTTAGGAAATCAGAACCGGTTTGCGCTCTGCATATGGAATGGATCTCGGTGGCTAGATACGTGGTATGACGTACGTTTGTGAGATGCGGCTAATGTGACCTAAACACACCCTTGCACTCTGCACCCATCTCTTTTCTCAGGTCTGTCCAATGAGGCGAGAATATTCTCGTTTGTTCATCTCCAAGATACGAATTGGTGCCCTTCGTGTTGGCAGCACCCCAGTCCAAGCATGTCATTGTATTGGTAAGAGACAAGATGGACTAGGCAAACAGAGTGCCTCGATTTGAGCCATGCAACAGGGCGTTGAAGTAACCCAGCTCTTCGGTCGGACCCGACACACAAGCCTCAGTGTCACCATCGAAAACTAAATCTGTAGCATAGAAGCTTAAACTGCCCGATCACAGGCCTGATCGGGTTGTACACGACCCCCTTGCACTCCTAGCCCGATGTATAATTACGCCACAGCACAGCAGGAAGATAGATAAAAGGGGGACACCCCGGTCGATCAACACCCTCTTCCCCTTCTTCTCTTCTCTCCTCTCCATGCTTTTGCATGCGTAGGCAGCTTCMCCCCCCACCTCACCGGGAGGTCGGGCAAGTCGCTGTCTCCCGTCGGGATGCCGGGACTCCCGCCCTGACGGGATGAACCGAGTCGTAGGTTTTCTAAGCCTCCTCGTTCATGCTGACGTGCAATTTCGCATCCCGTGGGCCGCGGTCATAGGCTTGGATGCGCGACCCTTCGATCGATAGCTTTTTGCTGTCTCGAGGCTGGTCGCTCACCCGCCGTGCTATACCATTGCTTGACGCGACAGAGTTGATGTCGGTCGAGTAAGGTGTATAACCATACTCTCGGCGTCCTCAGCCGCGTCGCATGGTACGGTGCGAATCCTCGTCCACCTCGTCTACCGCCCGTCTGCGCTCGATGATGTCCTAGTTGTACACGACTCCTCCGATTGAGACAGACGCGGAGTTTCTCGAGGCGCGTGTGTGCCGCGCCGGAGACGACACGATTCTCACGACGAAAGCTCGAGTCATCGGCGGATTCCGTCCACGGTTGTTCCTGGTCGAGCCCTCTGGTTCTCAGTTGAATGTCCGCTGTTGATCGATTTCCCGACGACTCGCTTACCGCGATGATATCTGTTGCCCCGCTGCCCCCCTTCGGTTGAGACTTCGCCGGCTGTATCTTGGGGATGCTTGTTGTGTCCTAGTAGATGACGTCGCGTGGATGGGTTAGGAGAGGGGAGGATGAGGTCTTGTTTGATCATGAGGTTTTCTGGTTTTGCCTTTTCGGTTTCCAGTTTCCTTGGATGGAGCATGGCAATACAAACCCCCAATTCCCGCCGAAGCACGATACCCTGCATGAAATATGTTCTTCATAGCAGGCGAGTCGATCTTCGAAATTCTGTTTGATCGAGCCGCCTACTAAGGGTGCTCTCATCTGTGAGGGTGAACCAAATTGTTACACGCCCTACGAGGGGAGGGTTAACGGCGGCTGATACGGTGGAACCGGCTTAATCTATCCTACTATGCCTTGCCACGGCACAATTTCTCAATACTACGTATTCCATCACGGGATACGCTGCTGTGTGCAGGTCTCTGTTAGGAATTCCCACACTTCACGTTGTAATGTACGGATAGGAATGCGTGGGCCGGTGTTGGGAAATATACTCTCTTTGCTTCCAAATTGCTGTTTGTGACTGATCGTATAATCGTGACGTTCTGTGGTTATGAATAGTTATCTTTTGGCCTATTCACTTTGACTTCTATTGCCTGCTAATGCGGATCAAAGTCAGGGAAGCCAAAACGCATGTATAAAGTTCAAGATTGTAGTTAAACCAAGTATAGCAACTCTATCATCGACATGTAGACTAGGATATATAAGAAACGCTTAAAATCAGAGAACGAATCCAGTTGCAATAGGCCGTATCTACAATTGTCCCAAAAACACCGAGGCAATGCCCAAGTAGTCCAGCAGATCTTCGTCTAGGCAAACCGCTGTCCTGAAGTTTAGAGCTTGGGGCAAATTATTAGAATTCGAGCTTTTTCCTATTCGGCATGATCTCGTAGGAGTTCGTCAACTCAGGACAACCGATGGGTTAATTATCTTCGACAAATCGAATTGCTACGTGACCGTAGTGTAGTACACACATTAACCACTCCATGGCGCGCGGTGCATTGTAGCAAAAGATAGAAACCATCCAGCTGATTTAGAAAGTGCCTCGGACACCGCTCTTCTCGTCGATGTAGCGGAATCGTTCTCGCTCCTTTCGGTCCTTCAGCAGGCAGGCGATCGCCATGATGAAGACGGTGTCAATTCCGACCATACCAAACATGGCCGTGAAGATGTTGTCTACGAATGTATTTCCGAACGAGTTTAGGGGTGTAGAGCAACCTCGCATGAGGGCAGCGGCGGCGGGGCTGGGGCAGGTCATATCGGTGATGAAGGCAGGGGAACTGCTGTTGAAGAACCCACAGCAGTTGAACTGTGAATTGAGTTAGAATCGTTCGGCAGATCGCAGAATCTGCTAGCTACTTACGGCCGTCTGCATCATATCTTGGACATTTGCCGGTTGCGAGATCCAGATCTGGTGGAATTCATCCTTCATCCTCAGGGTCAGGATCCACAGGTTCACACCAATTCCCAAGGTGAAGATAGCATCGACCACGACTAGGTATGCGGCCAGCTTCAACCAGCTCCTGTTGTTCGTCGCTAGTGCGGGGATCGTAGTCAAGAAGGTAACGAATATGAAGACGGCGTTGACGATACCGGCTGATAACCCGTCAGCAACTCACTAGCATATGACGTCTTTCACTATCAAGAGCTCACCTGTGAAAGGGAATTTCTGGTATAGAAGATCGCGGGCCGCCTCGTTTCCATCGTTCGGCGCATCGAAGCACGTTTGCTGGACGATAATAGAGAAACCCAACATGATAGCACCCATGGCCACGAACAACCCATCAATGCCTATGAAGGCCGCAAGCACCTTGTTAACCATCTTGAAATCTGTTGAGTGGATATTATTTCCGAAGTATACGACTAGTTCTTCCTCCTCTTAAGACACTAGATCCTTATCTTTCCTTCTATTCCTCCGGTACGTAGAATCGTGGTTTCAAAGCGTTATATCGACGACCGGCGTCTTTCGTAAATAATAAAAGGCTATCGCGGGTTTGCGAAGGGAGCGCGAGGGCGAATATAGTAGATAGCACAAATGAATGGAATGTCGTCAATCGACTTTGGGCAGCGCGACAGCACCTACACCTCGACCTGAAGCCGAAAGGGGGGGAAGAAAAGAATCGGGAAACAAGAAACGAAAGTAGTAAGTAATTAGAAGAAAATGTGGCTAAGTATGAATACGATGCATAGCACGAGGAAGAACGGGAAGGTGGATGTAAGCGCCGGGCTACTCAAGAAACTAAACTACGGCTACCACTTGGGAATCGGACGATGCCGAAATGGGAGAAGTGTGTGCGAAGCCAGGCACTGCGAAAAGAAAAGGAATTACGAAAGCGAAGCGAGACGGGACTCGAAAGAAAGCAGAATGGCCTGACTGAACCAACGGAAACGAAGTGAAAACGCTACGCCGCCATGGGCTCCACCTACCAAGAGCCCAGATGAAGAAGTTGGGCTGCTTGAGGCACTGCGACGGTGCGTGATCCCCTACGCTTGGTGTTTCATATTTTGTAAGGGGTAGGAGATTGGCATGGGTTGTACGCTGGGCACGTACCAAGAGCTGAGCTGTGCGTCGAATTACGTACATCTTGTCGGAGAATGAAAGGGCAAATCATCCAATCAGGAGTCAGTATTCGTCAACACCAAACTGACTGAGGAAAGAATCGAATGATATCGGTCTGAGGCTCTGACAGCAGCCCATTATGATGTGAATTATATCTAGGGAGGTACGTACTTGTAGATTACTACGGTAGGATTCTTCAAATTTCACTCAATATGCTCCTAAAGAAACGACAAGAGCTTCGTCATTATCACTATGATCTTATCAACAACTCAAGATTGAATCTGAGTCCCCCACGAACGGCATCTATGAGCCACCTGTCTCTGATATATTCCCCCTACCCGAGACTCATGGCTTAGTTAGGTACTTAGGGCAGAAACATTTCGCACAAGATAAGGCGAGTGTCAAAGGCCTGGAGGTCCTTGAATGATCCATGCGTCTCGAATGTGATGCGGCTATGCCACACACCCTGTAGCACATCATCCGCATTGCAACCCACAAATTTCGATCCAGACAGCCGAAGGATCGTCAAGCGCCAACCAGCCAGCCTCGATTCGATGGGTTAAAATAGAAGCATCTGGATAACGTGCTCATTATGAGGCTTCTAGCTGGTGTAGCTGGCCTGACGATCTCGGTAGACAAGGAAGCTAAGAATAACTCTGGCTAGTTCCTGCATCAAGGAAACGCGTCGTGATCCTCCTCGAGTCATATCTCCGTCTACAGCCCCGTTTCGTGCAGATGTTCCCCTCTCTCCCGTGTGAAGTACAGGATTACCTATGGGGATTTCTCGAGGTACTGTGTAGAGAGTGGCACGAGACTGTGACTCGGGAATGGCGCCGAATTTCTCATGCGGTTGTGCTGTGTGTCTCTGGTTTGACTCGCACCGCTCGGAAGTAGGCCGCCGGGTTCTCGATTGGCTCCTCACCATCACCAAAAATCCTGTGCGCCTTACTGTCACCCACGGGACCGCAAACTGGGAGACGAGCGGAGCGGAGATTGGCCAACCCACAAATGGTTGCGACGGCAACTGGCATGCCGGCGGGGGGCACGATGCCATCAGCCATGGCGGAAGTAATCGATGGCGCTCGGAAGATGGACTTGATGCAACCTCATCCCGAGAACTCGGTACCTCGTACGGCGCGCACTGCATTAGGGCGTGAAACCCTCCAAGCAAGCTAAGGTAGGGCATGCAAGGTGGCCGAGACATTGAGCATGCCTCTTCCTCCGCGCCGTGTCTCTGATCGAGCAATAAGGCCGCCACGGGTAATTACAATTCATGTCGTGGTATCCTGGCGATATTCATTTTTTGTCACCCACGTACCGCTGAGTCCATATTGCCGCTACTCCCGCGCCAGCGCCGTTCAGAATTTGGTTGCTGGTGGCCTTTCTCCCGGCGCCGTGGTTCAAGGTGAGGTCTCGACTCTCAGGCGAGACACTAGACTCAGAGTGACATCCGGATGTGAAGAAACGACCAATTGGTTTTTATCTCGTTCATTCGTGGCGCTGAGACGTAGCATTTGTAGAATAGCCACAGCGCTTACCGGCGAAAGTATTGAATGTGATAATGAAATCGTCATCACTGTCACCGTAGCTCGGCCGAGTGATTTTCTCAACCCTCATCAATATGATGACACTTGGCTTATTGTAGAATTTCTCACAAAACACAGGCGTGCCTCGACGGATACACACAGACTGGGGGCGACGAGATATCTGTAAGGTACCGATTACAGCCTACCGCTATTGCTTACCTGTACATGTGTCTTCTCTGGCAAGGCCGATTTCAAAGATGTAATCTGCAAATGTTCACTTTCAAAATCAACTTGCTAGGTGCGCCGTAAGCTGATCGCCTTCGACCAGGAAGGGCTGTGCTCCAAACCCAAGAACCACGGTCCCTTCGTCAAAATCACCTCTCCACAATAGATACTGGACTTGCTGCTCACCGTTTGTTCCGTGGTCGCGTTGCAGCGACGCGTTTCCTCTGAATGGCGCCACTAAGACATCAAGTAATTTCCTTTTTCGGACTCATTTCAAGAGTGTGTCCGAGGACCAAGTGGACTAACGACTCCAGCTAATAAGATCGTTCCCTACAAGACCGATGATAAGGTATGATTACAGGCAAGCCAGGCCGGGGGAGAATATGGAGATCGGTCTTCTCCAATTTCTCATCTGATCCTACGAGGAGGCCATGCTGCGTGCAAGGAAGCTTTGGGAGAAAACCCCAACCTCTCGAGAATATGGAGAGTGGTTTTTTAAGTGGAACGATGATTTGCTTGGGACCCTAGCTGCCTAGGTAGCTGCTTTTACGGACCCCCCTGGGTAAAGGAAGATCGCGCCGAACCGCGCAAAGAGGAAAAGGGCATCTCCTACCGCGGGCCGCCTTCAATCTGGACGCCTCGTGGGAGGCAGATTGGCGCTTTTCCTTTTCTTGATCGGCAGCAAATTCTTAATTGTCTAAACTGACGACATGCCATCTTCAGCCCTTCTCTCGTCTCTTGTAGGTAGTCCAGATGGTGTACGTATGTCGCTTAGATCGCTGGAGGAGTTTCGCAGATAGTGCTGCCAATTTCTCATCTCGATAAACCCGAATTAAACGCCCGTCCCTGAATGGTCCGCATGTAATAATACCTACTTGTCCTCCGAGGCTACTCCTGCGTGTGTCTATGGTTTGCTCTGGCGGTCCGGGGCCTGGCTGGCCTGGCTCTGGCTCTGGCTCTGCTCTCCGCCCATTCGATGGACAGAGCGATTTAAGACGGTATCATTACCCCCCGCTTTTCCACCTTCAACGTTACGGCCCTAGTGCTATAGCTCCATACGGGGCAAATGGTGCAATCGTGTTAGACACTAGCGAGGTTGGTTGAGTTCCTCGGCGGATCTCATGAGACAGCATCGATTCACGTGTTCCATATCACATTCAAGTCACCGCTTAAGTCAATACCCAAGATTATATTTCCATTTCTAATGAATGAATGGGTATAGGTATGTATGTTCAATCCTCGGCGTCTATCCGAGAAGACCCTTTATGGAGCGTACATTAAGTCTGTGCGAAGCCTACTGCGGCAGGGTGCATCCGTAGGGCATTGAGCCTTTTGCTTGGTACGCTCTAGTAAATGGACCAATCAACGCCGCTTCGGTGTTAATGGGTGATCCTCCTTCGACGGTGTCGCTTATTACTCACCTGTCTACGTTGGGCATTCTGCCTAGTCTTAGCATCCGAGTGTCTATACGAACGGAATTTGATGCTAAAGATAGTGTGTCGATGTCTGACTCGAAACACGGCGGCTTCACTTACATACCTCAGCAAAAGTTGCCCCCGGAGGTAATAAAGATGAAAACGTCGAGACCACCCACTACCAGCTTGCTGGATTGATTCCCGATATGGTCAACTCCAAAATGGTCGAACGGCCTCAATTTCATTGGAACGGAGGCATAGGTGATTTCTAACCCCTGTCCGCCCCCTCATGCATGGGGGAGAGTGTGCCCGCATTGCTGCAACGAAAGAACCGACCCATAAGAACTACCATAGTAGTGTATGTGAGACCCTGCACTGTGCGAGTCTCATAGTGATGGGGGTGGAGAACTCTGCCACCTGGCAGACGCGAACAGGGCACAAGACAAATTATGTGCTGCTATTCTTAAGGTTGACACAGCCATAGTGTTTCCAAGCACGCGCATTCCATCCGGCATTAGCGATGCGTCTACTGGAATCCTTCGATGGCTCAAGATCCTCCTGGTTTGTTTGCTGCACCTCCAAATCCCCAAACATGGAGGAGTATGTAGCACACTTTGAGGCTTATTGTATGTGGTGTGTAACCGAAGCCCCAGTCACAAAGAACATCATCACAACAATAATGAAATGTCGGTTATCCCAATGCATTGTCCTCTTACATGGATAGCTCGGAAAGGTAAAAAATTACACGTGCTGAGACTACTTGCGGTGCTGCTCTTCCGCCCCGTAAGCACTAGGAGCTTGCCAATGCTGCTGTCAAGTCGCTGTCAGGCTGTCAGGGCCCCTGGATGGGGTCAGCGGGATCCAGCGTGCTTACAGTCTTCGCCACTCACATTAGAAATGCTAAGTCATTACTGTGCGTCTCTGCAGCAGTAGTAATGAAAACCACTATATTTTTCTTACCCAACAGTCGACTTTTAATGTATGATAGTCGAACAGCGGACTATCCGTCGAGTCACCGCGCCGCTGACGCAGGTGGCAGACCATCAAGCTTCAGGAATTTCTTGGGGTGGGTGTCGGCTCCTGAGTAACGTGATTACGCCGGCATGGACGATAGATACAGTACATACGTGGAACAGAGCTATCGGCGTTCTCCAGGGGTATCAAGGATATTGGGATGACCTGCACATGGCGTGTCTAGCGCCAATGGAACGTCTGCAAGCTATGGTGATGCAGTGCAACATGTATTAAGTAGGGTCCTATAGTACCAGAAAAAGTACCTCCCCCCCCTAATGCGCGGAATTCGCACTGTCGAGAACCGGCGTATTGGATTCAAATCTCCAGACGTTTTGTGACCTGTGCGATTATTCCTACCACCACATCCGGGAATTGATGTACCTATCGCGAACGATCGTTAAAAGCTTATTTTCACTTTATCCAACACTCCAAATCCCGACGACGTAGCTTAGGGGCTCGACCTTCGGTGTTCATGTAGACTCGCTTACTAAAAGAACCCATCATGGCCACTAGCCGTGCTAATAGCTGCCCAGCGATCGCCGATTACTAGCCCCCAATATGCAGCAATAAGATGTGTCTTGAATGGGACCAGCTTTAATTCAAGACACCAACAGAGTCAACTCGAACCGATTTTAGCCACCGTCCCCCTCAAAAGATAAAAGATTTCAATACCTCATGCAGAGAGAAGATCTATCACAGCTAGTTACGTACACAGGTCAATGATTGCTGTAATAATCGGTGATAATGCACATGGGCCGGCGGTACAAGAAACACCGGAAGTCTGGGATGAGATGCCTAGACATTCCGTAGGAATGGCATTGCCTCGCAGTCCTTGCAGAGAAGTCGACTTAGCAAAGGCCCACTGGAGTCTAGTTGACAGAGGTCAACGTATTGAACGTACACTTGTGTAAAAACAGTCTCTTCTGATTTGCAATGCCAACAAGATTGAGCACTGCAAATATAAATGTTCTTCTTTTGCCTTTAGCATGATGTCTAGTTGCTTTACAGCGGATGGCCCGAAATCCTAGACCGAGGAAATATGTATGTACGTAGGCACCAAGACTATCACTTCTCATTCTTGTGCCATGTGCTACGATTAAGAACCGGGATCACTCCATCGGCACTAGTAGGTGGGCAACAAATATCCTGACATAGGTATCGAGAACGATTCGCATTGTCTAAGTCCAATATCTACATACTAGACACTAGGTACAATAAACTGGTGGAAAAGAAGAATTATCTCGACTGGTGAATTATATGACCTCATGACCGTCCATCCAAGTAAATGTTCCAAAATTCGATGCAGAATCACCCACCAACATGCCATAAAAGCCATTACGTAGACGAGTACCCCGCAACATATATCCTTACTTCAATAGCATGTTCACGCTAACCAAGTTTCTATGCCAATTCCTCGTGGTGACAACTGAAACAAGTATAATCTTTAGTTTCTAGCTATACTAAAGGTGCTATGGATATAACATTGAATAGGACTATATCCTTGTACCAACCTACCCCGTACCTCCATTCCTTGGCCATGTGCGCAGGTATAGCTGGACTGTCTATTCTGCCTCTTGGCGAAGCGTATGCATTCACACAGAGACCACCCTACATGTACTTCCTACATAGGGGACTTTACGGGGCATCTCCGAGTCAATGGGGCACGCAGGCTATACGCAACATAAGCGTCATCATGCCTAGGCACGTATGCCCAATATAAAGGTCGTAGATAATGATCTTGTTCTCCGCATACCACTTCTCAGCAGTCTTAAAATGTCACCTTTTGTTAATTCCTCACATTTGACATCGACTGGAATCGTAGAATGAGCTGAACTCTAGATTGCGTATTTGTGCTAAGCACTTTCTCATGGTCCAGCTCATTACCTCGCCTCTTAGTGCTGATAAGAGGTAATCTTGAAGTTTCTGCTCAATTATTGTAACTTTAATGACAACATTGGGAATTATCAAATTTTCGAGCTTCCTGTCTCGAGTTGTACCAATACTACCATAGATTGTTTCTTACAGGTTCGCTGACAGCCTCATATCCAGAGTTGGTTTTCTTCTAGCAAGGTAATACAAATGATATTAGTTGCAGCCTATCCTGCGTTTACATGGGGTTCAACGCGTCAATCCAACTGATTTTTGAGAGCTAATGGTGCCTAATGCATCCCTCGTATTCACATGCAAGCTATTACAGTTAACTCTTGTGTCACTCGACGAAGATTGATTAGCATTGATGCTTCTTGACAAGTTCCATCGGAAGGAACTCGAGATGTTCCCAGGCATCGAATAAGACGTCGAGCACAGTGCCGAATATGGCAAGTACCTAATTTGGTTCTGCAGGCTTTGGGTTTTGGCAGATGGCAGGTGGCAGATAGGGATGGTGTGGGGCACTACTAGGATGAACCGTGCATTTACTACATGGTAAAGATCATTAATAAGTCCGCACGGAGCACCCTCGGTACGTACAGCCAGTCAGTCAGTGATGTCGCGTAAACGACCCTACCTACGACCCCCCCTACGTGCAGCTCTAGTACACACATAGTAGTGGACCCGAACGTTTTGCGGAAATTTCTGCACCGTTATTTTAGGAGCTATTCTAGCAGTCTGCCTGCATGCGTTCCCTCCTTCGGTAAGCCATGTCACCATCCTGACCAACTGATTGGCCGGCCGCATCATCCTTTACCTCAGTAAAATACTCTCTCCCAAACTCACAGCACCTCGTCTCCACATCTCATCCAATACTCGACAGGTCCAAAATCTGATTGCCCAGTACCTGGTACCAGGTCGGACGAATAGCTTCGAGCAACAAGCCGAGTGCTCGCAGCACATTTGCACATTCTTACGTATCGACCTCACCGACCTGCCTCATACATCCGAGGAGTCACGTCGAACGCGCAGGCAAGCAAAGGCAAGCAATTGCGCGGCGGGTTTGTAAGTACACAGCTCTTCGTCTAAGCGTACATCCATTATACCCATAGATATATGTATCTCTATCGCACTCGGGCCATTGATTAGGTACTTACTACGTACTACCACCTACGTACGAGCCCGCCGAAAGGTTGTTACTACAACATAATACCTGGACTTTGTCGAAAGTGGTATTACTACAGTACTAGCTCTGCACTAGGGCGCAGAGGCAGGCTAGCTTGCTCACGCAACCAGGTATGTGATTGGGCTGATTGGAAAAACGGCCTCCACGATTAGATAGAGCTAGCAGGGCCTATGAGCTTTGGGCTGGGGGTGGGAGCAGGGGAAAGAGGGGCGTACCAACGCTCCTGCCGCTGCTCTCATCAGTTGCGAAAGAGTGGGAAATCACGACCCGCCACCTAGTGGCCCACTTGCCTAATGCTCTGTGCCCAGGGTGGTCCCAGGGTGCCTGCGCCCACGCCCCCGCAGCTTTCTGCCATATTTCTTTTTAAACTGGTGGCGGCCATGACCACGCAAAAGCCCGTGTGCTACCACCTCGCTATCCTCTTTTCAACCATCCCGCATTCACCTTTCCTGATCAATCAATCAAACCGAGTTTGATACTGACGACGTTTTGATCTTTTCTCACAGGGGAAGTCTAACTCCAAAAACGTACCGTTTGACAGTCGCCGAGACTCCCTTTTGAGAATCCCCTTGGCTTTATTTGCACCCGAAGCAAGCACCGACCATCTCAAGTGTGTCGTCAATCGTCAATCATTCTTTTTCGAGGTGCGCGCCGCCAATTGAGTTTAACACCTTATTATTTTTTGTTTTGGGCAATTGACTGACATTTCCACCTACCCTTCCAGGCAAACACGCAGCAGCTAAGGTTGACCGACCTGCCAACTGACGAATCTCAAGCTACCACCCGACCGGTGCACCGAGAGACAAGCCCAGAAAACCAGCCCGAGTTGGTCAAAACAAAGCAAAGCAGGGCGCTTTTTTATTTTTTTATTTTACCTTATTTTCCCTTTTCTCTCATTTTTTTCGAAGGGGGGAAAATAATAATAATAATAAATTCCCATTCCTGGAATTCGTCGGTCCTCGCCTCCCACTTTATTCCGCCCAGCGTCCGCGCACCAGACTCGATACAGCAGGCGCCCCAACCAGGTTTCTGCGACAGAATTTACAGCCTACTACAACCCAGAGCCTCTCCGCTCAACGCCAGATCAAGTATAGGTCGTCGGCACCACGACCAAAACAGTATCTCCACCATTTTTGCCTTTTTTGTTCGTGATACAATCGTCGTACCTTGACAAAAATGGCCGACATCACAGACCAACACGATCAGACCTCMCCAGCCGAGCTCGAAGACTCTCACGTTGGCAATGGCAACACCGGCCCTGCAGAGAGTCGCGGCATCAAGCGCCAGCGTGCTAGTATCGCCGACGATGATGACGACGACGACGAGAAGGGCGGTCGCGAGCGTCGCAAAATCGAAATCAAGTTTATTAGTGATAAGTCGCGTCGCCACATCACCTTCTCCAAGCGCAAAGCTGGTATTATGAAGAAGGTACGTCTGACGCCCCCGTCGCCAGCACATGCATCGCCATCTATTCCTCGGCCATCGCGTCAAACGCGTTAGCTCATTTGGAATTGAGTTTTCCACGATACCAATTCGGTACTAACATCCGCTCTTCACTTTAGGCCTACGAGCTGTCCGTGTTGACCGGCACACAAGTTCTGCTGCTAGTCGTGTCGGAGACTGGACTGGTGTACACATTCACTACTCCCAAGCTCCAACCTTTGGTTACCAAGGCCGAGGGCAAGAATCTAATTCAGGTTCGTGTTTCGCGATTCAGCGTCGAGCAAGACTCCATCCGAGGACTAACCGATATATCGCTAGGCCTGCTTAAACGCGCCCGAACCTACTCAAGGGAACGAGAACGGCGTCGATGACTCTAACCAAGTCGAATCGCCTGAGGAGCCTACCAATTCCCACCTGCCTCCACAAACAAGCCGACCGGGGATGCCTTCACACATGCCTCCAAACTACGTACCCAACGTACCTATGGACCCTCAACAAGCCATGGCATATCAAAGCTACATGCAGCATCAGCAGCGCGGGCAGTTTGGGCTGCCTCCACAGTCTGGCATGCCACAACACACATCACACCAATCCTGATCGTCGTTCTTTCGGCGACGACATTGCCTTGCGCCTGATACCCCGAATTTAATGCATTGATGAGGTTCTCTTTTCATTCGAGGCATTCCGAACACAATTATAATTGCAAGGCTTCGGTGGTCCGGCGTTGTTGGGTCATCGTGACTTTTTTTCCTTTTTTTTTTTGCTCTGCACAATGCGACCATATTCCTTCCATCTTAGTTTTGCCCCGTCTTTCGTATTATAACACTTGTCGCCAGTCACAATGATGGTTTGGCGATCTGGTGATCCACCTCGAATTTTCAGATCCGTTAATTCTCGTCTCACATTCCCATGATCGAATCAAGACTCGACTTCACTACCTAGTTGGGAAGTTGATATTGACGTCTCGCCGACTTCTCGTCAACTCCGATACTTCTAAGTGGTGGTAGGACGGTTACCGCCGTTGGAACATATATCAGACCTCTTTCCTCAAGTCCACACATGCCTTCGACGCAGGCTCTCACCCCCGGGAAGGCCGTCGGTGTGGCCTGCATCAGCACGTCTTGTGTTGACTTGAATCCGTTCTATCGGTTGCTGCTATGACTACTATACACTCCTTGGAGTTCCCTCCTCTCAACCTACTAAGGCATAAGGATTGCGGGATGGTAAACACTATTGATGATATCCAACAACGTTCCAAGTTGTCGAAAGGAATTAGATGGATATCTCACCTTCGAAGTCTGCGTAACCACCACTACTAAAACTCAAACTGGGTCTACTGTTCCTAGGTTTGACAAATGGAAACGGTGACAACGATTTACGAATCATGGCTGACGAATACATGAATGAAACCAACGGATTGAGACCGACTACGTGGTCGATCGATTCTTGGGGCAGATGGGCATCTCGTCCATTGGGACTTTGATGCCGTCATAAATTTGTTCCGCCATTCAAAGTCCTTGATCAAAACTTTTGTGAAGGAAAAGGTTCATGCTCCAAGTACGGTTATGAACTAGACTCTTTTTTCATCTGAAGTAGTTGATGATTCAAGGGTTACGTTTACTTGCGTGCTTACCTTTCCCACCCCGCATAGTTTCGAGCATGTGTCATCCGGCCTCAAGTCTAATCGTTTCTATTCATCCGAAGTCATTCTCTCCAGGCATGTTGGGCTGCGATGGGCTGGATGAATGGTGAGACGTTTTCACGCCCGTCCTAGAGGCGCATTTGTATGATAGGAATATCCCCCCCGCAGGAATCATCTACCCCGTAGATTCCCAAGATCTTAGCATCTGGCAATTGACTTTTCAGTTGAGAACTGCTTCAATACCGTAACCTTGTGTCCTGTTCTACTTGTCTGACTCGTGTTCTTACCTCTGAATTGCAGCTTCTGCCTAAGTACCTATTTACCTCTTATAAGCTTCGTAGAAACCCCTTTTCCTAGTCGGGGAACGAGGATCTCGATCTTTAGTAGAAGGCTGCATGGTTAGCAGGTAGGTAGTAACTCACGGTACGCGTCCTTCGCAGCACAAGTGCCACGGCGGAGACCGCCACACGAGGGGGATACAATGCACGCCTCTCTCTCTCTGTGTCTCTCGTGCTCGACATGTGACGCTCGGAAGTAATTGGGTCTCGTTTTCTCTCTCTCTCTTTTTTGTGCTCGTGCATGGCTGCGTTTTTGTTGGTGGTGGCTGTGGTCGTGGGTTGGACTGTTAGGTAGGCATTGTGCTGTGCTGTGCTGTATTGTATTGGGCCGGCGGGCGTTGTAGGTACACTTGCACTGGGGGAAATGTACCTACACCTATCTAGGTGTACTTAGGCTGTCTGAGATTATGTAGGTGGTGGCTTGAGGTTTGGCGGTTATGCCTTTCTGCACGTCTTATCTCCGTCGGAGAAGGCGACGAGAGGCTGTTTCGTCTGCGCTTCTTTTCTCCGCGGTGGGGGGAGAAGGTTGTCCTGAGACTACATGTATGTATGTACCTAATGTTAGAAAGGGGCCGGGCACTAGCTACATATGTAGGTTAGGTACCTACATAGCTGGGTGCGAGCAAGTTTCGTCGCAGATCAGTCTCTGTCTGTCTCCCTTTAGCTTCAAAGTTGGGCTTGTGTAACTTCCAGGGTTGTGGGTAGGTAGGTAGAGGTAGGTATTAATAGGAACATATCCCTCCCAAAGTTATGAGCTAGCGTGCAAGTGGTTAGGTGGTTAGATCTGCCTATATTCTATGCAGTTAGTTCGTCTATATTTGTATGTCTGACTAACTACCTAACATGGCTGGATCGACGGCGCCAGCAAACTTGGGGTGTGCATAGTGTATTTTGACTACCTCTTGAACTCTTGAGATCGCTGGGGGGGCTTAGCGACTCTCCACCGAAAGTGATGTTTGTTACTCTAGGTATGGAAGTCTAAATGCGCTTTTTGATAATCTCTTAGTCTTCAGCATTTGGAGGGTTAAGTGGATAGTTTAGGTAACCGGGGAGCTCATACTACGTAGAGTTGGATGAGTGACCAACTTATTCAGCTCCCCCTTTTCCGCGGTCGTCATCCACCTTGGATAGGGAGTTCTTAGGCAATGCGTTTAGATCTCTACTAAGTTACCAGCTGATGACGCATATGAGGACTTGTGATGTCGTTGTCTCTTGTCTACCCCTCTACGTGGGCTTGGACGAATGGATTGGCAGCAGAGATGCCTACTTAAATTCTAAACGACTAAGTCTTCTCCGTTGGACAATTCCCACGCATGCGTATAGAAGGGATTCCGTTTCCATGTATCAAAGTTATTCATTCCACTCATCTGTATCTACCATTTTCCTGATAAACGACATCTCCTTATGTTTATCAAGGTGGGGACTGGTTATCACCATAGCTGTTTACGACGCTTCAACAGAATTAGTCTATTCCTTAGCTGCACATTTCTATGTAGGTATAAGGTGCCCAATGGGATGGCTGCAATATCCGTACTACCCCAAACGCATTGGCTGTTAGGCAGACAGTTCAGCTGGCTGAGCTGACTAGGCAGTATCATTTCCCCTTTATCACAGACATTCTGGACTTTGGGATCATACTTTAACCTTACCTCGCGACTTGCTGCGGATTCCATCTACGTTATCTCTTCAAGCGCTTCGAGGTTTTGTCCGAGATATGAGACTCTGGCGCGTTTCGCTAGCACGGGTAACCGCGGCCAACCGCTTAGTCCGCTCAGCCTCTTCCTCGATTTGACTCTCTTGTCTCAGCGATATCACAACTTGTTATGCCTAAAAGTACCATACCGTCCGGGTAGATCGCGTCCCTCAAGGGATACCAGTATCAAAAAGCGTGCCGGCATCAGGAAAAACGACGGTACGTCTCGGACACGGTCTCGTCACTAGTCACCTACGATTATAAATGTCTACTAGCCAGCTCCTTGAATTTGACCGTCTTCGGCTGACATCTTCATTAGCGCTGAACAAGTTGTTCATAGATATACTGCAAACCCTCGCACAGACAGACGCGTTCAGTCGTTCGACGTCCCCCAGCATCTTCATCGTCTACGCACACAACAATGCCAAGGAAAGGACTGCTAATGCAGAGTGTGTTGAACTTCTTATAAAGTGGCTCGGAGCTATTCGGTTTCGAACGCTTTCAGACAAGTCACCACTACCTCCATGGACTCCACGCGAAGGAGGTTCTGCTGCTATCCGAAACATCTTCGACAACCAATCTTGTCTACTCCCACTCCCAGCGCTCAAAGATTCTAATAACGCGGGCTCCATTAGCAGCGTCGATAAGGTGATAGTGTGTGGCTCTGGGTTACTCAGACGATACTATGAGAATGCATTTACCTCGTCGTATATCAACAACATCGAGGCATCATATATCGAGGGGCAAACCGCGCCCACAAACGCGTGTGCACTGCGCTGCAAAACCAAGAAAATTAGGGACACGGTGGAACGTAATTGCCGTGATGAGGATTTCCATCATGTGCTCACTGGGCTTGCCTTTCTCAAACTTAGGCGCTCTCACGGCCAGGACAACGACCACGGCATTATCCCTGTCTCACTGGATAAAGATCTCATGACATATCTACCATTTCTCCAGAACTGCGACCTGGTTCTTAAATTGAAGTCGTTGGAGGAAAAAGATCTACATCTGTTATTTTTCAAGCTGCTTCAGCAAATCTATGCGGAAGAAATTCGTCGAACGATTGAGAGGTAAAGCTGCAACCCCGCAGGGCAAAACGCAGAAAGCATTAGAGGCGATTATCCTCGACGAAATCCGTAAGGCAGGAGAAGACTTGATGCGGCTTGATGGCGCTGCTTTACGAAATGTAATACGTGAAGATCGAGTTGCGAATAGTAAGTAATCGCGCATTCTTTCTCTTCGCTATACTCATGGATATAACTACAGTATTACCCCATCTACGCGATACATTGCAGACTTCTGTCGTGGACGAGAAGAGAAACAAGCTCCTTCGTGACCTTACTACCGTACCGTACCAAGATCGTAAGAATAGAAACCAGGGGCGAATAATAAGATCTCGAATGAGATTGATATTGTTATCAAGGTTAGAGTAGAGGAAATCATTGTATGTTTTAAACTCGAAAGTGATGAGAAACAGCTTCTTCAAGACGAGCTTTGCCGGTTCAATCACCGGACTTATCTGTGGGTTTACCTTATTTTCGATGTCATAAACAATAGCGAAGAAATTACCAAAGGACATCTACGAGAAAGTGTTCGCACACTTCTTCCAACAGTAGAGGCAGCATATGAAAAGATATTATCTAGAAGTACCAACCAAGCAAAAGCTAAAAGACTTCTTCATATTGTCGTCGTAGCGCTGAGGCCACTATCATTGCAGGAGATGGCAACGGCATTGGCAATCAAAGAAGAATACACACACCACCATCAACTCGAGCTCGAACCAGAAGATCGCTTCCACAACACTGTTAGACAACTCTGCGGACTATTCGTTACCATTGTGGGTTCTAAAGTATACTTGCTACATCAAACGGCCAGGGAATTCTTGGTATACGAACCGTCCTGTTGTGTCCACGACACCATGAAGTGGCAAGACTCACTTTGTCCTATGGAATCACATGGAATACTTGCAGAGATTTGTATACATCATCTTTGCTTCCCGGATGTCGATGTTTCAGAGGAAGACAACCTCTCAATCTTTGTGGAATATGCTGCGAGGAATTGGCCAGAGCACTTCCGTAAGGCTTATGGCATGATTACGGAAGAACTGCTACATAAGACAGAACGCCTCTGTGATGGAAGTTCACGAAGATGTGAGGAGTGGCTCAAATTATCCGAGAGGGGCAGTTGTTTTGAACCGTTGACCGGTGTTATGACCTTCATGATTGTATCGTATTTTGGACTGGAGGAAGCTGTAGGCATGCTATTGGAAAGGAAGGAGTTGGACATCGACAAACGTGACGGAACGTGTCGTCAATCCGCTTTACATAATGCTTGTAAAATGGGGCACGTGGGGATAGTACAAAAGCTCTTGGAAAAGGGGGCCGATGCTAATATTCAAAATAAGGATGGCAATATGCCGCTATCGGTTGCAAAACTCCAGATGCGGGAAAAGGTAGTGCAGATACTCGAAGGAGAGGCTGAAATTGTGTAACTTAAGAGGCGCATATGATCGAATATTCAACAACTTGGCAGAGCAAATAGGCATAGCCCACTTCCTTGGTGACCGCCAAACCGAATATATCAAAAATTGGAAGGGAAACTTCGAGGTTTTGGCTGGCATATAGATAGTACTTGGTGAAGGTGCGGTAGGGTTTGGGCGGCTACGATGGATTTCTGGTAAGTCTACTACGAAGACTGGTGACAGGAGCCCTGGGGTGGTTTATGGAAGGTTCTGGTCGAAAGAAACTCATCGGAGATCGAAAAAGCCTGAAGTATTGTACTTTGTGTGAAGTTCATTGATTTTCTAATTATCCAAAAACTTTCTGGTTGGCGACAGTATCTGGATGGAAATGACAATAGATATGAATCCTTAATTAGTAGATGTACTTCGGTTGTATAATGGACACGCACTGCTGCTCGCGAGAGTTCCAGATTCGACAAGCCCTGTTAGACTTCCGCCGCAGCTTTAGTCTGCTCTTCGGCCCTCCTTTTTTCTTCCGCCCGTTGACAACTGATTTGGTATGATATGCTCTCTGCCAGAACTTCTTATGTATGTTGTCTCGTATGGTTTCATCGCTGTATTTGAGACCTCTCGGGAAGAATATCTGGGTCATCGCAAGTCCGGCTGTCGGCACCCACTTCTCGAGTTCTATCAGGGCACCATGAACACCAGCAGCGTATATGATCTTATTCTGCTGGTTAATATCGGCAGTGGAGCATCGCCAGATCTTTGATATGAAATGAGACGCCGATGGGGTACTTGTTGTCAAAGGGACTGGCTTCAGAGGCTCTAACCATCTTGGAACACCATCGGAGCTATCCATCGACAACAACCATTGCGGCATCGCGGGTGTTTTAGTTGGTGTAGGATTGTGACTCCGTGGTGCTGGCGGCGGCTTCTCTGATGCCCATAAAGCAATATCAGTGAGCTCCTCAAGATCCTCTTCTAAGTTAACATTACAATCGAGGTCGTCTTCATAATCCTCGCGCCTCCCAATGATAGTCGGCGCACGGGAAAACCTAGAGATGTGAAAATTAGAAGTTTCTGGTTGTCGAGGTGTTCCGGCAGCGAAAATATTTTGCAGCATCCCGATACCTCCAATACCGACAAGAAACCAAGTGTGTTCTTTAAGGCCTGATATATTGATCAGAAGACAAGTCCATAATATGGCGAGGAGCAGAGAAATCTAGCGAGTCCCTGGTCGCGGAAGAGATCTGCGAGTCGCAAGTGGGGTGAGAGACGGGAAGAAGATCGAAGATATTGATTCGAATAGACTCGGCTCGACCGCCTTCATCCGATGATCGTGGGTCAACGCCGCATCTGATCTCATGATCTCGTAGGAGACGACCTAATACCCAAGATTTGTTTTCCCTGACGAATCCGTTGGAGCAGTTAACAAGAAGTGAAGGGAAGTCGGTCGTTGGCATCAGGTTCACGTCTCCAACAGCTGAGAGAAAGATTTGAACGGCTCGATCCATTGACCGGTTGAATGCGTGCTGATGGTACTGGCCTGCTTCCATGCATTGGGTTTGGAGTGACACAGCACTCGGCTTGGGTCTCGAGATACAGAGCTGTGATGCAAAAAGACGATCTTGGATTTGACAAGAGCGGTGAAGTAGCCTTGTAGGCTATGTTCTTCCTAGGAATTTCGATAAATGCATGGATAGAAGGTCCTAGGCGGATTATTAATGGAAGGACATCTTACAGTTCTGCCTTGTAAATAGGGTGCATTCTCCTATTGACTTAGGTAGCCCATGGGCGGAGTGGGCTCTGTAGTGCTCAATAGTATCTAGAGAACTCGGTACATTGTATAGTATTGCATTATGCGTAAATACCTAACGTATCTGATGGTCCTCGGCATCTTTAGGGCTCGTTTCGCGGGGCCTATCTGTCTGAAATATTCGTTTTATCTTATGCTTTATGAGGGACTTCAATTCAGGTGTGGCGTTTGCCCCCTTTTGGGGGGGGGGGGGGGGGGAAGCCATCCCCGAGTCTGGTGGTCTTGCCCCAACGCATTTTAATCGCACGTTCAGAGATGCTTCGGGAGCCCACTGTTTATCACGACCTCCTATCCGGCTCCTATCTGGCTCCTACCTCAAGCGTGACGTTTTGGTAGTAGATCTTAGATGTAGATTGCTCTGAGTTGTCTTGGTGACACTGCTTAGGTATTCTACCAGAGCTTGACTACAAGCAAGGCATCACGGGAAGGCTGTTGCTACCCTTGATTGATTATATGTCCATGGCGGAATAGCGACGTCGACTGGCAATAGTCCTATTAATGTGTGATTATACTGATAACGAGCCGTAGGCTGACGGGAAGAGTGAGGATACCTTATAAAGACTGGGGCTCCGTGCCCTAGAGCCACTGCCATAAAGGGATGGGAGCAGAGGTTTTGACTGAGAGTTCCGGGCCGCTTTGGATCCAATTCTAGAAACTTAATAGGATTCACAGTCCTAACCACAATTTCGGAATCATGAGGACTATTGCGCATCAACGACAGAGCCTCTAGTTGATAGTCCTATAAGTAGAATTCTAGGTTTTCATCAGTAGACCGGATAATCAGTGTAACCGTCCGGGTTTCAAAATCGGGGTGACTATAACTCACTCTGCATGTATTTGCCTTTTGTCTTTAAAGACCTGCTCCTAGCGGTCATTCAGGGGCACATCTGATGCGGCACGTCAACAGAGCATCCCGATAGAGCGTACCTAGAGTCGAAGTGTTTGAAATGATGGAATAATATGTGGTAGGTACCTCCTGTAATCAATCAAGTTCGGTCTCAAAAGAAAATAAGAGTTAAAAAAAGGAAATGAAAAAAGGGGGGCACCAACACGGATCGAACCCTGACCCCGTTCCTGTCACAACTGTAATTGATGCAAACTGGGCAGCTCCCTGTGATAATACCTACTTCTACCTACTTAATATGAGAAATAAAAGAAAGAGAAAAAAAAAACTGCAAAAAAATACAACTCTCGGAACTGATTCCGGTGTCTTTATCACCCTTGCGATGACTTAGTAGAGGAGTGCACCTATCGGCAGCCGTTCGAACTAGAGAAGTGCCTCCGCCCCCCTAGCATCGTGAAATATCCATTGGCTACAGGAACCGGGCTGCTGTCATGGCTATTAGGGGCCACCTGTCCTAGAGAGACCCTTGGGGGTTAGCAGATATTAAGCCATGCCTATGGATCGAGGGAAGCTTTTCCTCCTTCCATGGAGTTGAGAGGGGTATGGGCAGGATGGTTGATATACATCACTTATACGAAGTTATCCAGACTCCAGATGTCCCTCTGATACTCCATGCTTATACCGCCCACCATCTACTTGAGAGCTGCGAGACAAGGTGCGAAACCGAGAGAGAAATGGCAGGGTCTTCCGACATCACATTGCCGTTGGAAGATTAATCCCTACATGGCACGGGAACTAGGGGTCTTGGACTGTTTTTATGTTAGTCTATGTGGAAAGAGACCTAGAGGGCATCATGCTTACTCAAATAACTCTGACATGCTCTCCCATAATTATTCGATTTCGCTTTCAATACTTCCTGGAATCCTCCCTTCGAATAATCCTGACCGATATCATTTTCGATAAAAGGGGTAGCCCGATATTGGAACCCGAGAAATCGGTGGTCTCCCAGCAGACGTCACACGGGTATTCAAAGAAGGTATCTACGTAAAGCCAACGACGGGATTGAGGTTCATTTACTGCCCGGAGATACTATTCCATGAATAACCCAAGCGCTGGCGATAACAATGGGAGACGGAGTAGCATGTAGTCAACTGGGCGGCACGTGAAGAGTCTCGACCGGGTCGCCGACCCAGAGCTCTGGACCTACATAGAACCGGTTCTACATACTAGCAGGGGCTCCGAATCGAGCCAAGCGCCATCTGTGGAGGAAGCGTGGGGTGAACTACAGGGGTCCCTCCCTACTAGGTGAGGGGTTTTGAGAAGGTTTCGGCATGCTACTGCGATCGACTCCACGGAGATGTACTGCTACCTTATATTGGCGATCTGCCCGTTGTGGCTACGGAATCTCGAACTTCCTAGGTTTGCCAAACTCTGGGCCTCAAATCATCATACATCATCACGATGGGTTCTCGTGAGGCTGGTGTGGTTTTCGAAATACTTGTATTATCTCGATCGAATAGCAAATGCCCGTGGGGTGCGTGCTGTCCTACCTAACGCCATGCTCGAATTGCAATGTGATATATGACATGCCCCTCCTGTTCCCCCTTAACAGGCTGATATCAACAGCCTAGAACCGAACCTACGCATGTCATTTCTCTAATCTGTAAACCGCCAACTCATGCTCGTGCCGTCGTCTCGTAGATTGGGTATTTAATGTATGTCGCCTTGGCGGCTAGGAAATCGGCAGCACTCTCCTTCCCACCTCCAAAGTGATCATGCGCTTCAGTGCTCAGCGCTGTAGAATCGACCGACGAGCAGGCTGCCGATGAAAGTGCCTCCGAGGACTGCGATGAAGTATCCGACGTTCATTGTCATGACTGCCAACATGCTGCGTCTTTGTTAGGAATTATCGCAGTGAGGGGTAGATTGTAGCGACTTACAGAAGGTAGCTGACACCAGCAATGCAAGTATCCAATATCGCACGCACGGGATCCACCGACATTCTCCAAGGGCGAGGGTGGCTCTTGGTCTTCTGGACTACTATGACATTCTCTTCAACGCCATTCTCCGTAAGTGTCATCCTCTTGCTGAGGCTGTCGGTAGAGATTTGTTCCGCAACCGGAAGCTTGCCCTGCACGACGACGTATCTTCGCTTCATCTCGGCATCCAGCCATCGCTCCTCTGCTAGTGCCTTGCCTGCAAGTAGAAGTCGGAATGCAACACCAAGAAGGATCAAGAATACGATGGTTCCCGCGTAGGCGCCTGCGGTTTTGGGTGTCCAAGAGTCGGAGTAGAGAGATGTAGTGACGCTGTTCTGAAAGACCATGTGCATCACAGATGCATGCGACATGCCTGACATGTCCATACCGTCCATGTCCATACTTTCGTCTGGTTCTTATGACTTGATTCTATTGGTGCAAGATATCGAGATTGAGGTTGACAAGGCGCAAGTCGCGAAGATATAGTCTCAATTAGCGGCAGAGGKGCGAAGTGTCAGTATTGCTGAATTGGGGGCGTTATACGTTGGACGGGCACAGGTTTGTGTTATTCGTGAAACAGTATAGTTGACCACAGGTATAACACGATCGCGAATGTGTGAAACAGCGTGATCTCGTGAAATGTCAAGTCGATCTTAAGGGATAGAACCTCTTGTGTTGATTCGGTCCGTCCAGTTCCAGGCGATGGAGCGTTAGAAGCCGCGCACAATGTAAAGATCGACGAGGGGTGGGTCGGTGGATGAATGAGACTCGGACTCGGACTTCGACTTGGACTGACAAAGTAGAAAACAAACGCGGACAATTAGGTTTCCTACACCGAATCTCAGATCGCAAAAGAAGTGAAGAAGAAAGCATGAACAATTCGAAAATTGCCGCGGGATGGAGGCGCTTTTCTTTGACTTGGAAGGGAACCTAATAGGCGAATAGTGCCACACAAGCTTGGTCTCACTACGCGATACAGCGGTTACATTGGGGTGCACAGGGCAAGTACCTACAACATTAGGGAAGGACTGGTGGCATCTGCTAACCTCAATCAGGAATTCGAGCAGTAGAAGGCGCCACGGTAACTGCTGTAAGGAACAAAGATCGCTCCCAAATTAGCAACGAACTGTTCCAGTTCCAACAGTCGCAGCACAAGAAACCATCAACAGGTACCTCGCACTTTCTCTTTCATAATTTCGTGCTCAAAAGCCCGCAAGGTCGTTCCCCGTCTAACCGTTTTAGTGCCAAGCCGGATTAAGTAGAGGCGAGTGAGATGTGCGCATGCTGATTGGCTGAGGATCTCTTGGCCAACGTTACATTCTAACATCGATTAATTTGTAGCGGTACAAAGTACAAACCAGCTCACGAACCTCATCACCTGCCCGCTGGGCGACGTGGTATTGAAGCTACACATCCAACGCGATGCTTTGTGCACATGTAATGGCATCGAAAATTACTTCATCTAGTAGTCCAAGTCGATTTGGGCTCTATACCTACCTAGTCATAGTTGACGTATGAGGCTCAACCCTGATCCCTGAACGGTGACCACAGGGGTACTTAGCCCTGACCACCGGCGAAGAATACTTTACACAGCTATTGGTGACATTGACACCTCATCTTAGTATTGATGCTAGGTATGTGACCGCCTATTCAAAGTAGACTTAGTATGGCTTAATGTCCGCGAGACTCAGAATAGATAGACAAGGGCCTGACAATGAAACCGGTTCCTTTGAGCCTTGGAGATTACTGTCTCTAAGATAACCATCCAAGTTACCTTGTATTCCATGCTCTTCATTGAGTAATAAACTGCTATGATACATGCATGTCAAATTCGATAATTGTCTTCTAAAATCTTGCTAATACTAAGCACGATATTGAATAATATCTTTACATCTTACTACTTTGGCTAGCTTGGGCGAGCGTATGAGAGAAAATGATTTGAACGGTTGGTAGCCCCTTTTCTCTAATCCCTGACATCGTAAGCGTCATGATACCGGCAAGGGTGAATATCTCGAAACGAGTGAAAGTCAAATTGGAGTAAATGGAATAACTGTTGTATTCGTTAATTTCATTGATCTAGATTTTCTGTACATGTTGACGTTACGGCAACAATGAAGCAATAACTCCTGTAGACCAATAGCTTGGATTTCAGTCTGTAGGTTATTCCACAATCGTACGAAAACGTCCCCGCATGAAAGAAAGTTGGTCTCTAAGGCTGTATTTCATCTGAAGTTTAAGTTTCAGGCAGATTGTGGCAATTGCAGTTGTGGACGGTTCAAAGCATTCGATCTGACAACGTTCACCTGGCAACCTTTGAAGGTATATAAATAAATATTAACCACTTGTCAGTAACAATCGGCGAAAGGCCGTGTTGGTGCAGTGGATATTCCACATTGCTGTCCTTGACTGGCTCCAGCATGAATATTCTGCGGCGGGTTCGATTCCTGCATCGGCCAATTCTTTTTTTCCTCATATCAACATCCATCTCTTCCCATCAACTTCCGTGCCCCCATTAAACGTATGGATCTTTACTCTACGTGGTTTGACTCCTTGGCTACTGACAACATCCAGGCATCGGAAAATATCAATCAACTCTCTTCTTGTTCACGATTCCATATTTAAATTGTACTCTGGTTTTTAGTAATGGGAGCCCGCCTCTCCCATTTCGACCAACCGTCCTACAAAGAGTGATATGCCTCGACTGGGAACCACATAGCAACCAGATCAACCTAGGATACATTAGAGATGAAGAGGAAGGCACTGGAATTCAAGTTATCTACACGATTTCGGGGTCTGCAATTATACAGGTCACCCACCACCTATACCAAAGCCTGCCCCATTCTCTGTATTATTGTAAGTAAAGTGATCCACCAACAGCTTTCATGCCAAGGCGCTTGACAACAACCTTAACATACGCTGGTGCTTTGACACCCACCAAGAAGCCATGTTGGTGTTAAGGTTCAGGGGCGGCGCCGGCGCCATGGAAAGAGAGCCGCTCAGGCCACATCGGCAGGACGACATGGAGCCGTGACAGTTGGGCTCATTGAACGGACGCCTGCAAGCCAATGAGTTAGAATGTTGTTCCAGAAATATGATTAAGTACATGGGTAGGTATTTAGTAGTGGAAGTCTGAACGAACGTATTTATGGAGTTGGTAGAATCCTGTATAGTCGACGTTAAGCCTGTCACACAAGAGGATGGCTTTAGGGTCAATAATTGAGTTAATGGTGTATTTGCATTTTCAGTGAGGTATAAACTATGTCCTAGATACCTTAGGTACATATGAGGCCAGTTGATCGCATTATAGAACCATTAGGGGGTTCTTCATCATAATGGGACTTCCCTTATCAGGAGACAGTCTCGTCAGGGACTCCTCGAGGGCTTGATTCAAAGACATCTGGATGGTTGAGGATCTGGACCTATTGGTGGAACAAGACCTGATATAACCCAAGCAGACATGAGGCAGTCCCCTACGTGCATATCGTCGCCATAGGTAGTAGATAGGTTGGACTTCTCGTGTAACGTTCGTTCAACCCCCATCTGTTCGCGTCGTGGCGCCCCTCCTGCGTCGCCCTTTGGCCGCAGGTGCCCTGAATCTTTGGAGGACTAGAATCATAGATGGAAACTCTTGGGGACAGTGCGTGTACGACTTGTCGTTGGCTACGTAGTCTGTTTCGTATCATGGTCGGGGTTGGGTTTATGATTATCAATAACCTACCTAAGTTTCCGTCCGACCCAAGGCCCTACGGGCTCAACTCTCCGGGCCTCGAGCCAAAGGAATGGGAATACGGGGCTTGGGGATTGCAATCAAGAGTAACAAACGGCCTCACTAATTTGCGAAAAGGGGTCAACGCTGCGTGGTGGAAAAAAGGGGGGGAAGGGTGGAGAATCAGGAAACACTACAGTTTGGAATGAGGATAGCAAACACGAATGAATCTTATTCTTTTACGGCTCTACTGTCGAGTATATGTCGTCTATCTGATTAACCTGAAGTCAAGTTCAAGAAGCTTCGTGACAGTTCTATGGCAAATTTTATGTCATAGGGGCGGGATTAGCGAAACTTCGCCATATTCCAACTGAGGAAGGAATGGTCTACGATAACATTTGTTCTCGCCTACCTTAATGAGAGCTCAAGTAACAGGAATTTAGGCCTGAAAGAACGGGACGTAATACGCGTGCATTAAGGTCATGGTCACATTTTTGCGATATGAACTGCTGCTTGGCTACGCCTTGCGCCGGTGAACCCAACACCGCCTCCAAGAAGTGGACTCTGCATATAGGTATTGATAACGGTTTTCCATACTAGGAACACATGGCTGCTTGTGTCAGTATGTCGATATATGTAGCTGTTCACATAGACCTTTTGGTGGACGTGATTGTGGTAGGCTATGTTCTGAATAGGGGTTAGGGGGTAAGAGGCCGGCAGCTGCGATGCATTGGGTAACTACCTACCTTATACATTAATTTTACTTACAATTTGATAGGCCATCTTCTATGGATATACATCGGCTAAGTAATGAATTATCTACATTTAACCACCATCATGGTAAATACCTACGTGATGCTGTAACCATAGGTCAGCACTATGTGAGGATCATGGATCTTTACCTAAGGTACTTACGCGACGTGGATACATCTCTAAGGAAATAGGTTTATATGAAAACGAATGATATTGACGAGAAGTTGGCAGTGGCATTCATTTACCAGGCAAGATAGCCATAGCGATTCTCCGAGCCTAGCAGCGCTTGACGCGATCAAGTACTACTTATCTCCGATCTCACGCCCACATCTCCTTTCTTCGGATATCACTGCTTTGGGGCCGGAAGCAGTCCCGCAACATAGGTGTCTGTCTGACTGATATTAAAGATTTCGTGGCTGTTTTCCTGCTCCCGCGCCGCCGTGACACCAACAGCCACACTGCCGAGCCTCATTGTGCTTGAAGAATGGTTCCTGAAAGAGATGTAAACCGTCGGAAGCCACGCCAATCATTAGCACTGTGCGCGGGGGTGACACAGAGCCCACCCTACTACCCTACGCACATTGAGCATCCAAGTTTCTCGAGGGAATCAAACAAGGACCATCCCTCCCAACCGCAGGATCATCCACGCGCACAGCGGTCGAAATCCACGGGGGGGCGAAGGACAGGAAGCACCACGTCAGCGCCAACGTCACCCCATGTGTACGGAGTATACGAGAAAAAAAAAAAGGGGGGGGCGATGTGGGCAATGTGACCTGGGAAGGGGAACTGTTAACTCGGTATAACCGCACGTACATACATACCTCCTGTCTACCTTTTGTCGCACAAGCGCTGACTTAAACACACAAAGGTAGAAACCCACTGAAGAAAATTTGCCGAACTGCAAGTAGCCGCCCCTGCCCCTCCCATTTGTCTCCCCCCAAAGTGCAAAAAGGCAACAGGCTAGCCGCCGAACGGAGCAGTGATCAGCTGGGATGCACCTTGGGGGTCCCTCGACATCTGTGTTTCCCAATCGCCCCCCCGTCCCCGTGTTGTTGCTCTTGTCTCTTGTGTCGCTGTCGGACAGACAGGCAGGTAGACAGATAGATAGTCAGACCAGTAGGGCGTGTTTCCCACCACATGCCGAAGCCGAGGTTGTCTCTCGGTGATATTGCGAGGGAGATTTCGCGATCGAGTGTCCAGCAACGCTGCGGGAGCCCGTCGAGGGGGGTGCGAGACAACAAGGAAGAAAGAAGAAGCTCGGTCAGGGATTCAGGGTCCAAGATAGCCCACGATGTCCATGATGTGTAACGACGGGTGAGTGAACCATCGGCATCTCGCTCGGGGGGCGCCCAGGCGCGCGATGTCTAAGCTATTGTCTTGGGTTCGTCCCTCCTTCTCTCTCCTCTCTCCTCCTCCTCCACTCTTCTACAGAGAGAGTACGGAAGCGTGCATGCATTCATTGAACCCCTCCCCCATCTAATCTGATGATATGATGTGATGTAATGTGATATGACGCTTACTTACCTGAACCCAACTGTATGCGCTGGCCGCTCTGTGTCCCGCACATGCTTTCGGCACGCGGTATCTCGCATMCCCGCGTCTCTTTCAATTGACAGGTTCTGCAAGAGGCCACCCGATCGATCAAGCGCCCGAACGAACCGAGGACCGGGATTCACCCCGACGAGAACGGCACACCCGAGTCTAATTTAACGACACCTGGGAGGCGCGAATCTGATCTGGTTGGCAGGAGACTGAAGGGTGCTCATAGTAGTAGAACAGATACGCTTCGTCTCACTTGAAAGCGTACTCTGCCCAGTGAGAAGCCCGTCCGTGTTGGACAGAAGGCCTAGGTAGAGCCTCTTTGCGCGCACAGCAGCAGCGCGTCTCTCTATAATATTACTAGGCAGTTCAGTTCGATCGCCTCCGGGCCTTGGTTCGCTTCGCCATCAAGAATAAAAAAGCATATATAAAGTCTCATCGGCGACGGTAGTAGCCCTGGGGACTCCGCGACGTGGGGGGGAATGGTGTGAGACCCCCGTGATTCGCCGCGATCGCGGAGATGGCTCCCCGAAAGGGAAAGGCGGCGGCGTGCCGGGCAGCGGAAGCCAGATCGCTCTTACACTACACTATTCCAAGCCTTTCGTCGGACCGGGGATGTGTTCCCGCGGGCTATACCCAACGGGATTGCAAAATGGAACTCTAGATTCTAGGGCTAGATCGCCCCAACCCAATCCACTTCCAACCCGCCCAGGACCCTGAACACGCACGCACGCACGCATCTAGTAATTAAAATAAAAAAAGCTTGTCTTCATCCCGTCCCTCCGTAGCGCGCGGGCGGAACTAAGCGGACAGGCCTAACCCCTGCATAGCCCGTCGATAGTCTCGGGCGCTAAGCGTATTTATGGAGATATTTAGCTCCATAACTTGCACATCGTGGTTTTATGTGTACCTATTATCAACGGTGGTTCATGGTGGGGGCGAGCGGGCGCCCTTTGCTTAATCCTTAGGACTATGTATTTTTATATGCAGGGCTTCGCCGGCCGAAAGCAAAGGGGCAAAGGGGCAAAGTCGCAGGTTGATTTGATAGGTGTCAGTTCAGTTACGTACCTACCTAGTAGGTACCTAGGCAGCTAGATTGTAGGGCGGGCATATTGGGGTGTGAGGTATCTCAATAACCTCGTATTTCAGAACATATCGAAATTTGCCTCTTCGTCCGTCCGTCCAATGCCTTCATTTCCTCAAGGATCGGCTGTGACGAACACACGGATCCTGCGTGACAGGACAAAAATAGGGGAAGCAAAGTGCAAAAAAAAGTTGGTGTCGCACAAGAATTGCTCCTTGTCGCCGGTAACACCGAGATATGTATATCTGCAGATGAATAGAGAGAGGTAGAATAGTAGGTAGATTTGTCAGCAAGGTACGGGACCATTAGGAACGAAGACGTAATAGCACATCCCCATAGTTTATGGGTGTCGCTAGATGAATGAACGTCGGGGGCGAATTAGACGTCCAGCTGCAAACCACCTAATCTTGCAAAAGTGCAGTTACAGAATTCGTTAGCCGAGCGAATAGACAACCATTACTGAGAGACTGCGAGGTAGAGTCAGAAGGATAGCCTTCGTCGTGTAACGTCCATCTCTTATGAACTAGTTCCCCGGATACCCAAATGCAGTTGGCGCGATGCACGTGCTGTGCCCTTCAAAGTGATAAGTTACAAAAATGTGCCGGGAGCTGCCATCTGTGCCCTGCCATTGGCCCCAGGAGGCCAACCGAGCTAGAGAGCTAGCTCTGCTCTTCTCTGACTTAGTAAGAACCAGCACGCGGAATTTCCCACCCAATCGTGCTTACAATAGCTTTCTTTCTTTCTAGGATCTATTACCCTAGGGGGTTATTTGCTTTTTGGAAGAGAGAGAAGGCAAAAATAAGGGTACCCGGGTTTCTTATTGCGTTCCACGAAAATGCTTAGGTTAGAAAAATGATAACTAAGACAGGCAAAAGAAGCTTCGGTGGATGGGTAATGTAATGTTAATTTGTCATGACTTAGGTGATAGTGATGGATTAGTGGACCCTCGTTCAAGGGTCTGGAATGGGGAGAGTCATCAGAAGGGAGATTAGGTTTTCTTCGGCTTGATACCCGATGACGAAGATCGTCAAAGCGAGATACGATACCAGAACGGAAGGGAGTAACCTAAGGGTGAACAGTGCGGCCTCGTGATATTCCGAAACCCGTGTGAGCAAGTTTCGATAGTACCAGTAATGAGCTATCATACATGGAATAGAGAGAGCTATACGTTAGCTTAGYTAGCCATAGTACATGAAATTTCAGGGATCATATCACAAGTCCCATAATGCAAAGCAAAGCAAAACCAGGGGGTGAATAGCTGCTAGTGAGCTAGTGAGAGAAAGACAAGGGGCACTATATTTCAGCCTCACCATGTGGCCACCACACGAACCGGTACAATCCAGAGACTTCGGTCTGGGGAAGGGAAGTGCAGTTCCTAGCGCGATGGGGGTTCGGGGCCGACGCCCCTAGGCTCGCCAGGAAATCAGTAAAACTACCTGCCCTACCTACAAAGTGCTTACCTACTTGCTTACGTACGTACGTCTTCGCGCTGATCTAGAGGCTGGAGGGAGCTCCGAGCCATCAGTGAGTGCGTGTTTCTGTGCTAGCGAAGCAGCTAGCCCGGAAGATCCTACCTCTCAGGTGCGCCAGATCGACAGCGGCCCCCCATCGTTGTTCTATCGCGCGCTCGGGCGGGAATGGCTGACTTTGGGCTTGGCTCTTGCGTCGTGCGGCTAGCCCGTTAGGCCGACCCAGCAAAAGCCACGAGAAAACGAACTTCAAGAAACACGGGATGTCTAGTGCGTCTCTCTCCTTCTGCTGCCTGCATGCGCGCGCGCGCAAGCAAGTACAACGGAATGCCTAGCATAGTCTCTCCGCCTACGCTAGCTGAGATGCGACACATTCCTTGGCTAACGAGGGATCGAGATTTTCGAGATTCCAGGGCCCAGCCCCAGTGTGTCGCCCAAAGGGTCCCCCCTTTTGGGTTGTTGGGGGTTCAGACCCATCTTGTCTCCTATCGGGCACCTCTTCCGTTGTTTTCGTGTCTGTGTTGTCCCTGAGTCCACTTGCTCGTGGCCTTTGTATCCACCCTCCCGAATCCCGGCGTAGCTTCAATAGAGCTACCTTACCTACCTAGACGGCAGATTTGGTTTTGCGGGTGTACTAAGTCCCTAGTCCGAAGCGAGGAGGTATGGGACAACGTCGCGAAGCACTTCTAAAGTAAAGATCGGCGGCGTCGTACAACTTCGTAGCGAAATCCGCAGCATGTACCTGGCCTTCTTTCATAGGAGCTCTCCCATATAAGCTCCAGAATTACGGGTTACCCTTGATAGTTGGATGGGGGCAATAGGGAATAACGAAGAGGCCATTGGACTGAGATGAATGTTTGTTTGTGATTTCGATAGCTGATTAAATAAAATTAAGGTGTGGCTTTCGAGTGTTCTCAGGGACGCATGGGTGACTCTCCACGCGGGAAACTAGCACCCCGTGTCGTCGAACTCTAGTTGACAAGTTTAGCTTCGTCTTATCCTTACTACCAACTATAACCGTGATTGACTTTGCTAGTCAGGTCTGCCATGTTCTTTATATCGACGAGACAGAACCTAATTTCCCCCTATCTTTAGATATTTTGATATGTGTTATTCCCGTATAGCACCTACCACACGATGACCCCCATCAACCCACCTCTGTTGGTTTCGACATCTCCATCTCCATTGAGGTACTTTTATGTATCGAATACATAGCACACACTTCGGCAAATAGAATTGAGTTCGTTGAAGAGACGTCATATTGAAAGCTTATAACTACCCCTTAACGGGGAACTGACTTATAAATCCTATTAATTATGCGGGTTGCTATTCCTACACTTCACGCGGGGAACGTGAAGAGAGTTGAGCTACATACAATGCGCGCATACTGGGTATCAACATAGCAAGAGAGAGAATCTTTCGTTTTTGCCCAGCAAGAATACCTACCTATAAGAAAGTATCCATATAATGGGAATCCATTGAGCCAAAATCGTACTCTATTTCGCCTCTGCTGTATCATACAACTCCCATATTCGATATACAAAACCGGTAAGCTTGCGAAAAAAAACTTAACGCGCGTGTTATTTGTCCTGTCCGTACTAGACTAGTCCGGATCAAAAATTCGAGTATTCCCAAGACTGATCGTAGGAGATTATTCGTCCGACGAAGAATGCTAGCAAAATATGCTGCTGGTGCTGAACCGGAAACCTCCCTTCAACTCGGCTTCGTACCAATGCGTAATCGACGCCTTGCCCGTCTAACCAGCCAAATCAAAATCCCCGCCCATATATTTCCTTCAAAATAAAGTTGAAAATAGAAAGTATAAGGAAAATCTATTGTCCCYCCCCGCCGAATCCGACGCCCAGGTGAGATGATCCACCAGTACGAGGACTTATCCAAGCTGAAACTATCGCTCGTTGGTTCCCAGGAACGTTCCCAATAGAAGAGATAATACCCATTAACCAGGCCTGATTGTATATAGAAGAATGGAATAATGCCGTGGTTTTAAGGTATCTCGTAGAGCATTATTCGTGCCCGACCGCAAAATCCGTGACCGTTGACTCCGAAACCCAATCTTTTCCGATGAACCGCCCTTTTCGTTCGATCATGAAARAAAAAYCCCGCCGTAGATGCAATATGCAACGACCACTTGTTAACACTGTTTGCTTCTCCGATTACAACGTAGCGTCTGTCCTATGACCCTGCTCGAGAAAGTCATATCCGCCCTAGCAGGTACGCCACACAATACGAACGTAGACTCGGCGTTTACGATCCCGGCTCTTCCTTGATTCCACCTCCGGAACCTGAAGCGCCATCCGAATGTTTCGGGTCGTCGATCCCGTCTTTCGGAGAGTCCTTTCCACCTCCGCAGCCCTTGACAAGTCTATGTCTCTGTTGAAGTTAGCACGGCATGCAAGCGGTTGAGGACGGTGGATAGAAGGCTCAACCAACCTTCAGCGCATCCTTCCTTGAAAAGCTCTTGTCGCAGAAGGTGCAGGGGAACGGCTTGATCGCAAGATGTATCCTTTTATGCCGCTTTAAGTCGTGGTTACGATTAAATGACGTAGGACAAACATCGCACTTGAAGGGACGATCCTGCTGCTGATTCGCGCTACCGTGAGTATACATCGGTGGAGGCCCGAGAAGCCCGTGAGGATGGGGATTGTAGTGTGATGCCATCGCAGGTATACCACCGTGCATAAGATGCAAGGCTCCCCCAGGATTCGCTACGTTCGACAAGACAGCTCCTGGAACACCGTAAGAGTAGGCTGGTCTCGGATAATGGGGTGCTTGCATAGGCGAGTGCTGCTGTTGCGGGCTGAGCGAGGGGATCGCTCTTGGTAAGCCTCCTGCCGTGGTTGGAGATGGCTGTGGCGGAGAAGTGTGGTTAGACGAAAACGAGGAGAAAGAAGGCTGATGCGGTGTCGATGAGGAAGACGATGGAAAGTAGCTGGAAGTCGAGGGGTGTCGTGAGTAACTATCTTGGGACGCCGTAGTTGAAGGAGTTGGTGGTTGTGATCCTTGTGTATGGCTACTGTTCATCATCGAGTTTTGCAGCGATTGGTGGCCTTGAGGCTGCGAGAGTAGGGTTGAAGGGCCAACTCCGCCTCCTAGTGTGTGATGGGGGAAAGGTGAAGATCTACTGTCGTATGTGGGAGCTGGTAGTCCGTCTGCTGTTGCTGGTGAGCTCTGAGGATACGCTTGACCGTGAGGAGAAAAGACCCCGCGATTGTAGTTTGGCTGCATTAGGTGCATCGAATTCTGCGTGTAAGGTGCTGCCACCGGCAAGGGCCAGTTGTTAGGGGTACTATAAAGCGGGATTCCCGGCGGGGAATCCTGGGGGCTGTTTGAGTGGACGCCCGATGAGAGTGGACTTATGTAGCCAGGGCCAGTCACCCCTAAGCGATCAGTTAGATACTTGCTGTCAATGTACAGATCTGGAAATGGCTGCATCTCCCCCTGATACGGGTAAGAACAGGTGCGAGGAAAGGGAAGAGTAGACGAGTTGGGATCAGGGGGGATAAGAGTGAGTCTGGGGGGAGAAGTAAAGCGTGCCATACTGGGGACTTGAATGTCTATTAGCGACGTCGGTACTGGAAGATGGAACGGAGGCAGTGTGTGAGCTGCTGGTCTACGTGAAGTGAAGCTGGTTTCTGCGAGTTCCATGCTTCCTTGAACGGGAAGGTCGGGGAAGGGAGATGGAGGACGTGAGTCCCCTAGACATCTGCCTCTTCCTTCCTGTCGACGGGTTGAGAATCAACCGCTTCTATCCCCGCAACTGCCAAAGACACCGGCAGCGCTTTACGCAATGAGCAATGAGCAATGAGCAATGACAGTCAGGATGCTGCTCCGATAGAGTTTGCTAGGAATTGGCCGTTTCTTCCGAAGAGGCAGGAACCCACAATTCGTCCAGTTCGTCCTACACCCCGGCGATAATGCGGCAATCGCGTCGTGTTTCGCCGTGGTGTTGACCTTCCAAGTTGATGACCAATGGTTCGATTTCGCGACTGATAACCTGCCGGTTGGAAGATGGAGCGCACTTGGTGTTAGTTGCGGTAGCTATGGTTTGGGGAAAGGAACCCCCAGACCAAGACGGCTGTGACAAGCGATGCTGGAGCTGGAGAGGCGAGAGAGCGAGTTCCTTCTGACGGTGAAATACAGAAGGAGGTTTCCCTTGATACGTAAGATCGCACAAGCTTGGATGATGGTAGGCTAGAAGTGGAGACGTCGATCATCAGAGAATGGCTGCCGGGAGGCGCTCTTCGAAATATATAGGCACGGGTTCTTCTATTGGATGATTGAATTGGAATCCTTGCTGGGGGGAAAGGTAACCGTCCTACTTGGGCCGGGACTTCTTTGGGGGGGGGGGGGGGACACTTTATCCAGTGTATCGACTTATTGGCTTTTACTTATTTGGCTGGTGTGTGTTTCTGCTGGAACTTGTTCGGACTAGAGTACTTTGATTTGTATTTTCCCTATTATTTATTTATTTCTGGCGAGGATGGATCTGATTGTAGTAAGTTGAGAACAGGTAGGGACCAGGGCGGGTCCTCTTGACCACCCCTAGACTAGCTCGGACGGGCTGAAGGCGCTGCCGGAGGKGCATATATGCAGTTTGAGAGTGCAGACTTACCTGTATAGAGGGGCTACAGAGCCTTGGTGTGAACAGGAGAATTTGGACGAGTGATGTACCAGGCTACTTTGGTTGAGATCTCGGGATCCGGGTCTATTGGAACCTGCCTTGGTTCCTGAGCGCTAAGGAAGCATTTAGCCACTTTTCTGTCTGCGATTCTCTCATTCTCGATTTTCTAAACTAATGTGAGTTTGGCTGTCGATGCAGCCTGGTTGCTGAAGAATATGCTTCGAAAAGACAGGAAGCTTGCAGTGATGGTCGGTGGCTTGCTCGATGTAGAGCGGTACTACATACGGAGTACATAAGGTAGAGAACTACTTAGCACGTGGGCCGAAGGAGTAATAAGCCTACTACCCAGGAATTGGTATAAGCGCGAGTACACAATGCATATGCACTTTGCCAGTACCGAAATCTCTGGGATCTTGAACTGGGACTTCCCAATACAAAAGTACAGGTGCCCCTTGGGGGTTCTTAGCGAGGAACGGGGGTGGGAAGAAGCCGGGTCATCAATTAAGGAGGGAGTAAGAACGCGGATGAGTTGGGTACCGCCGTGAGAATTGGCAAGACATGGCAAAAAATGTACAGTGTCTCTGAAGTACTCATTCTGGGGTTGTCTCTCTACCAAAGAATGAACGGGGGGATGTCAAATTCAAGGGGGGGGGAGATACAATCAGAATAAGCTGTACCGTGTAAGTGGAAAAGAGGCTAGAACCCTGGTCGAATTGGACTAAGCACCCGCCCTCCGCCCCCTAACAGCTCCATGCACCCAAGATCCCGGGATGCTCTTGATGCCTAGGCCGTCATTATCACCTATATTACGATTCATTTATTGGTCCCTCTAGTTATTATGTTATTAGCATTTATCGAGGACCCCTTGTAGTGCTGTCATGCGTATAGACCMCCCGGGTCCATGAAGCCGTCCGCCATTCAATTCGATCCCTCCTCCGAGCTCAGCTACAGCGAACTAGAGACACGGAACATTGCTTTATTGAAACAGAATTGTAAGTAAGAAAAAAATAAAATAAGAGCACCCCACATTCACCGGTCGTCTATTTCATCTTGTACCTTCTTAACTTAGTAAATAGGAATATTTCGTGCTGACGGGGAATGCAAGCTGAACACTAACAGACCTGAAAAAGCTCAGCTCCCGGTCAAATAGTGATGGGATGGGGATGGGATGATGGGATGGCATTGGGGTTCTGATGACTGACAGGGGGGTGTAGCTCATCCGCTATCCCTGCGCGTTCTAGCACTAATGCATTTGACAAGGGCTCAGATCGCTCGGCCGTGTGTCCGCGACTAGGGTTCATCAGATGCGTGGCAGAGGGTAGGTTTCGCGTGCATTCCTCTGTTCGCAACGGTACCAGCCTGACGCTGATCACGCCTTGAATCTTGTTACCCCCTGCGCGCAACCAGACGTCTGCAGAGCTTGGGGAAGGGGGAATACTATCGGGATTATGAATATCACTGCTTATCATTACTCACATCGTAACCTCGTCTCAAAAGTACTAGGTTACACACATAAGCGTACCGCTCCGAAAGAAACGTAAGGCCTTGTAAATATTTTCCCAAGGAGCACGTTAGGTGTCGACATGTTCTCGCGCAAGCATCCATACCTAGGTACCTTATCCATCACTGTTGTTTCGCACATAGCGCGCCTTAGGTACCTAAGGTAATCTTTTAGGCGAGTCCCTCAGCTCGTTTCTAACTTATTGTCTTGGCGCACCCTCCAGGACGGCGATGTCTGATGCGGTTAGTCTGCTTCTTCAGCTCCCTGACGTCCATGAATATTCTGCGCAACAGTGGGCAGGAATAAAGTTTTGAGGCTGCTATGACTCTAGAATCCAAATACCACCTACCTGCGCGGTAGCATCATGTGCGGGAACAAAGTTGATCTCGTCATCCCGTTGTTCCGGGGTAGATGGAGATCTGGATATGGGAACTGTGTCTTTTGAATGGTTGGTTTCCTTGGTCACTTAATGCGAGTTTACCTCCAGGGTTGTGCGCTACCGCCTCTCTGGCGCTTGTCGCGTCCTAAAAGGGGGGGTCAACCCTGACCCTGAAGCCTCAATCGTGGACGACGGTACTCAGATATATTTTTTTTTGTTTGACAGAAGCAATGGAAACCAATTCATGTAGGATTTGCTTTGCTACTCCCCAACATCGATCGGACGGCTGCAAGTTTACTTGGCAATGCAGTGCGTTCCGCAGGCGTTGCTGCAGACTGCGTGGCATCAAAATTGGACGCGGGTACAGTGGTGTCAATGCAAGCCACCTCCTCTTTCAAGAAGACCCCCCATGGAACCGTGAACGCATAGGTCACTGTATATATGACTATATATACGTCGGTATGTATGATTCCTGAGATTAACGTAGGATTGAAAGAGCCTCATCGGACACACAAAGACTACCTACATAGTATACTTACTGTTCACCGTCCCAACGGCGACCGGCCGTCTGGTCTGGGAGATGACGGGAGCGCATTAATTCTTCTGGATACGTTGCACGAGCCTCTCATCTCTCGCTGCTGATTGTCATCGGACTGATCTGCTCGGTTCGATCACTCGGTGCCAATAATAAGTGCTTGCGTATGCCGGCCCTGCAGGGGCAGTCCCTGGAACTTTAGCATGCCAGGTTGCACCCCGTTGTTGGAGTCTAGCGCTGTATTATACCGTGCGCGATAGATACATGGACGAACGTTGCGGCGCTGGTTCCCGCACTGCCAGCCAAATTTGCTGCCTCGCCTTCAATTGAGGAAAACCCCGCAATGGCTGTATCCAGGGTCTACATGTAGAGGATGGATGGATCTCTATTGCACAACAAGTCCACTTCGGAATCCTGTCGTGCTGCGGTAAAGCATACATGACTTCATTGGTTGCACGAATGGATAATACTCTAAGCATCTACCAGGACTTCCAACTTTTGCTTTTTCTGTCTCAAGGGGTCGTTGCTTGTCCTGCGCCTGAGCTGGGGTTAGAACCCCTCACACGTTTCTGTAGGTCCTGGAGCAGCAGACAGATGCTGAGAGAGATTAGACAGAGAGAGCCTTGCCTGGTTCTGGGAATTTTTAACGAGGATGGTACGTTTCCCTCGAGTTTCTGGATCTCTTAGTTGGCATCCCTTTCGGAGCTCACCGTGTAAGCCAACGAAGGCGACGAAGCTCGTCGTGGTGCACCTTTTTACGCGGGTGTCTTGGGTTATCTGAATTACCTAGGAAGAGCGCAGATGTGGATGTCAGAGCCTCCCCACGACACGAACTCGGGAGTTTGGACGTGCATGATCTGGATGACACGGTAATATTTGCTAATGTATTCCATTTATAGCATGGTCGCACTCCTTTGGTGAGGAGGGTAATCAACGGGATTCTTTCTCGTGTCACTGAGGTACATCCCATTGTCATGCTAGATGGGGGTCTGACCTGACCGCGTTGGAGTTGTAAAAAGCTGAAATAACATTGGAATCCATGATTGGCCGGCATTCTTAGGGATGGTAACCCTGCCTACTGACCGAATATGCCAACGTCGGGACCGATACAGACCGCCCGAAATGGGTTCTAAGCTTCGAGAGCATTATCAAGGGATAAATGGATGATTTTATCTCGCTCGTTGCCTGAATCTTGTAAGAGAATGGAATCCCAACACTCAGGTAGGACCCAGAAACCAAATCCTTCCAGGAGTCGCCGCATGGCGCGAACAAGATTACCTGCAGCTCATCTAGGCACGGATCTCCTACCAGGTCAATGGGTATCGCCAGAATCGCATCCTTCGCGGTATACCCGCCCGCGTGATAGCATCATGCTACTTATCGTCAGGTAATTCTCCTTCGATGCCACTTACCATCAGGGAGAATGAAAGGGTGTATGCGGGATTCATCCGGTTAGATCCCACCCCAATCCTTAGGGCTCATAGGGCCGCTTTGTGGTCGTGTAACCGTCACTTGGCAGGTGCTTAAGCTCAGACCTGTTTACTGCTAGGTAATCTCTCAGGAACCCTGCTACCAAAAGGAATATCCTCTCGGGTTGCCGCCAGTCGCAATTCGATCCGGGCCAGGGTAGGGTAGAACGGTGAGTAGAAGTCTCCGAAAGACATAATAATGAGTGTCCATGCAGTGAAACCAGAAACGTTCAGGTTCGTAAGATTAAAGCAACGCGTTGCGTTATTAGGTGAGGCATCGACGCGCGAGATATCGAAGACCCAAGACCCATGGCCGGCTTGTTCGTGCGAAAAAATTAATGTAATGGAAATGGACGTGGATGAAATGACGACGGGGACCGTCTGGCGCGGTTCAACTGATTCCGGGTGAGATAAAAGTCGAAACTAATTCGGTTAATGGCTTAGACTATCTTGTTACCCACATATACATCTCGACTACTACATAGATAGCCATGCTTATATGCGTGCTTATGAAGTTACTTAGGTAGATAGGCCGTATCGGGGTTATTAAGTCGGAACACCTGTTTCAAAAAGTCGGACCACCTACTTTAAATTATATTATTATACTTTATAAATTATTAATTTTTTAATTAAGTAATATTATTAATTAATTAAATAAAAACCTTTAATATTATGTAAATAAATTATATTTAAATTATATTAAATTTAATTTTAAATTATATTTAAATTATATTAAATTTAATTTTATAATTTATAAAATTATTTTAATAATATTATTTTCGAATTATTTTTTATAATTATAATTTTTAAAAACGTTTATTATTTATAATTTTATTAAAATTAAATTTAATATAAAATATTAATTAAATTTTTATGTTTAAATTTTTAAAGTAATAATATTATATTATTTTTATAATTATAAAAAGTAATAAAATTATTAATTTATTAAAGTTTAATAATAAAAAATAAGTTATAAAATAATTTTAAAAAATATTTATTATTTATATATTTATAATTTTTTTTACTTTAACTTTAATTTTAAATTTTAAAATATAAAATTTATAAGTTTTTTATTAAAAAAGTTAATAAATGTTAAAATAATATATATTTTATTAATAAATTATTAATTAAAATAAAATTATCATTTTATTAAATAAAGTTTATTAAAATTTATTACTTTAAGTTTAAATTTAAATAAAAAGTAATTTAAAATTAATTTTTTATAAATTTTAAATGTTAAACTTTATTTTTAAATTTATATTTTAAATAAAATATTAAAAAAGTTTTAAATAAATTTAATTTTAATTTAATTTTATTATATTTATTATTTACTTTATTAAAAATCTTTAATTATAATTAAAATGGTTTAATTAAATTAAAGGTTTTATTAATTTTTTATAAAAGTTTTAATTATTTAATAAAATTATAGTTAATATTATTATTAAAAAGAAAAATTAATTTTTATTTTATTTAAGGTAAAAATAAAAAATAAGATAAATATTTTCGGATAAAATTAATTAATAATATTAAAGTTAATATTTTAAAATTAAAAAGTTAATTATAATATTTAATTAAAATATTTAATTATTTTAATTTAAATTTATAACTTAATAAAATTAAATGAAATATAATTTATAAATTATAAAAAATATTAATTAAAATAATTATAAAATTTATTATTATATTAATTACGAAAATTAATTTAAAGATTATTTTAATATTATTTTAATAAAAATTTACATTATAAATTTACATTTTTAAACGAAATATCAGTATTATATTACTCCTTCACAACCCAAATGGTGATTGTCAGTTAAAGGATATGCCTATATTATTAATAATTGAGAAAAAAAAAAGGTTATTTAAATATTTAAGGTTAATTTAATTTAAAATTAATTTAAGATTATTATATTTAAATTTTTAATTAAAACAAAATTAACGTTATTTATTAATAATAATAAATTAATATATAACATTAAAAAAAAATTAATATCGCTTTATTATTATATAAAATTAATTAAATATATTTATATGTTAATTATTATTATTTTTATATAATTAATTAAATTATATATTTAATAAAAAATAATTAAAAAATTAATTTTAATTTATTTTTAATTTAATTTTAAATTATATTTACTTTAACTATTATATATATTATATAAATGTTATTAAAGTTAAATAAGTTAAATTAATACGATATTTTTAAAAGCTTTTATTATTTAAATAAATAATATTAACGTTTTAAAATATTTAATTATATATTAAATTAATTTTAATAATAATAAAATAATTAAATATATTAATAAAAATAATTTTTAATTAAATTAAAAATTTATTTATATATATAATATAGTTTAAGTTATTAATTAAAGTGATATTAATGTAATTATTAAATTATCTTTAATATTATAAATAATTAATTACTTAAAATGTAAATATAAACGATTTAATATATATATAATAAATTAATAATTTACGTTAATATTATTTAAATTTAATTAAAAATTAATTTTAAATTATATTTAATAAAAAGTATATATTAATTAAGTTAAAGTTTAAGTTTATTTTTAAAATAAAATTTATATTATATTAATAAAAATTAGCTATAAAATAAGTTAAAAATATACCGATTATATAAAGTTTAATGTTATTTAAAATAAAAGGTAAAATGATTAAAACATTTTTAATCATTTTACCTTTTATTTTATTATTTAAAGCTTTATATAATAAAATAAAAGGTAAAATGATATATAAGGTATTATTTAAAAATAATTTTAAATTAATATTTAATGTTACATAAGTAATTAACTTATTAACATTTAATTTATTATAATAAAATATAATATTAAACGTAATAATAGTTATTTTTAAATAATAATAAAGATAAAATATAAGATAAATTAAAATTAATTTAAGATTATATTTAAATTAAAACTTTTTTAAAAAAAATATATATATAAAAGTAAAAAAAGTTAAAAAACTACTCGTTTTTTTAATTAAAAATATATATTTAATATTTAATATTAATATTAAAATATATTATAAATGTTATAAACGTATTTAACGCGTTAAAAAGTATATAAATATAACGTGAAAATTAACTATATAACGATTATATAAAGATTATTTAAAAACATAAAAATTATTTTAAATGGGATATATAATTATATATATTTTAATTTTTAAAATAACTTTTATTTTTCTTTATTTAATATATAAGTTTTTACCTTTTTATTAATTTAAACTTATCATTTAATTATTTTATAATGTAATTTTATTATTTTTTATTTTTTTTTTTTAAGTTACGTTTTAAAAATTTTTTTAAAAGTTATAAAAACTTTTAAGTAACTTTATTTATGTTAATTTAAATATGGTATAATTTTAAAGTATATTATTATTATTTTTTACTTAAAATTATTTTATAATAATTATATAATCTTTTTTAATAAAAGTAAATTAAAGTAAACATTTTATAAAAATAATTATAAATTAAATTTAAAATGATTTTTTAAGGCGATTTAAATTATATAACGTAAGTATTTTAAAAGTTAAAGTTTAAATAAATTTATATTTATAAATTAATTTTAAATTATATTTAAAGTTTTTTATTTTTATAATTTAATAAAGTTAATTAATTATTAAATATTTATTTATTAATTTAAAAAGGCGTAAAGTTTATTTTTAACTTTTATAATATTTATATTTTTATTAATTAAGTTTTAATTATTAATTTATTATAATAAATCGTTAAACTTTAATAATAATTTTAAATTTATTTTAAAATTGTTTAAAATAATATCAATATTATCGAAAAGATTTAAAAGGTTAAAAAAAAGCGATGGATTTTATTTTTTTTTTTTAATTTATTTATGGTAATTTTTATTTAATTAAATTTTAAAATTAAAAGTTTTATTTAAGTATAACCTTAATTTAATTATAATATAAATGTAAAGTAAATTTAATATATTTTAATCTTTTATTTTATATATAAAATATGTTTTTATAAATATATTTTTTTATTTATAATAAACGTTAAATTACTTAAATAATATAAATTATTTTTTATAATTATTAATAAATTTATAAAGGTTAAATAATAGTTAATTTAAGATTATTTTATAATTAATATAAACGTTATTTATAATTTTATAATTATTAAAAGTGAAATTAATTTTTTAGTAAAGTTATTAATTATAAAATGTTTATTTTTATTGATATTAATATGTTTTAATGTATTTAATTAATTTATAAAATCGATTTTAAAATAAGTTTAATAAAGGTTTTTTTAAAGTTAATTTAGTAATTTATTTACTTATTAATTAGCGGTTTTTATAAATGAAAAAATAAAAAAAGGTTAATTTTATTTATTTCGATATTAAGTTAAAATTATTTAAATAATTTTAACATTATTTACTTATTTAAATAAAACTTAATTATTGTATTAATTATTTTTATTAAATAAATATATAATAATAAGTTAAAAATTTAATTTAAAAATATACTTAAATTATAATTAAGGAATTTACTTTAAAACTTATATTATAAATATATTTTATAAAATATTACGATATATTATAAATGCTTTTATTATAACTTTAATAAATTTAAATTTAAAATTAATTAATGTTTAATTTAAAAATAATTAAAGTTATTATTATATATACACTTTTTAAGTAACGTTTTAATTTATATATTTATTTTTTACATATATTTAAAGTAATAATAAAAATTAAAGTATTAAGTTACTTTAATTATATTTTTTATATATATTTAAAATATATTAAAGTTTTTAATATAATTTTAAGTTAATGAAACATATAATAAAATAATTAATAATATAATTTTATAGTTTTTTAATTAAAAAATATATATATAAAAACCTTAATTTTTATAAATCATTAATATTAATGTTTATATTTAATTAATAAATTTAATACCATTTATAATCTCATTTAATTTAATAATTAAATATAAATTAATTTACTTATAAATTATTTTAAATAATAAATCCATTTAAATATAAACGTAATTATGAAAAGTTTTCACTTATTTTTTTATTATATAAATAACGAAATATTTACTAATATTTTTTTTACTTTTAAATAATAAATTTCTTAAATTTAACATTTATTTTTAAGTTATTTTAAGTTTAATTTAAATTCATGTTAAACTTTTATAAAAATAATTTTTATAAAGTATTATAAAAGTTTTTTTATATAAATAATAATATTTATAATACATTTTATATTTAATGTTTAATAAATCTTTTATAAGTTATTTATATTAAATTTTTAATATAATTAATAATAATTTAATTTAATTTAAAAACGGCTTTAAGTTAATGTTAATATAATTTATATTTTATTAATATATAATATTTATTTATTATAAACTTTAATATTTTATAAGTTTAAAATGTTTTAATAAGTTTTTATTTAATATTAATAAGTAATTTTATTGGTAGTAATAAATAATATATATATAATTTATAAATAATAAAAATTATAAATAAAAACCTTTTAAAATTATATAAAATATATATATTATATTAAATTTTATAAAGATAATAAATCACTTTTTTAACCTTTTATTTATAATTATAGTTATAATTTAAAAATTTAATTATAATGCGTTTTATAAATAAATAAATATTAAGTTAAGACATATTTAATAATTTATCGATATATAATATTTAAAGAAAAAAAGGATTAATATAATTAATGTTATTTTTAAAAGGTAATGTGAAATAATAAGGCTTTATATTATAGTTAAATAAGTATCTTATAAAAAGGGTTTATATAAAAATTAAAATATATTAAAATTAATATTAAAATAATATTAAATTAACTTACTTTATTATATTTAAAAATGTATATAATTTTTTATTTATAAATATTATTATAATGATTTAAAATATAAAAAAAGTAAAGATCTTTTTAATAAAGTTAAAAAATTACATAAAATAATTTAAATAAATAAAAATTAATTTTAAACTTAACTTAAATTAAGGTTTTTATTTACATAAATATTTTATTTTATAATTTATTTATAAACATTTTCTTTTTCTCATTTTTAAGGTTTTTTTAATGTAATAATTTAAACTTTTTTATATTTATTTAATTATATTAAAGATTATCTTTAAATTAATTTTAATTATAACTTATAAATATTTTTAAGTTTATGTATTTATAATGATAAATTTTAAAATAAATGTATCGTTAATAGTATATTTAACGTTAATAATTAAATCTTTTATTTTATATTAATATAAATTTTAATATAATCTTTTCTTTTTAAATTAATTTTAAATTAATTTAAAGTTTATTATTTAAAATTTTTTATTTATAATAATATTTAAAGCGTATTAATTTTAAAACTTCTTTATTATTTAAAATAAAATTAATTATATAATATTTATTAATTAATAAAATAACTTATAAATTTATTAAAAAGTATTTATTTTAAATATTATATTTATAGTAAACTTTTAAAATCCCTTTTATTTAATTTTCTTATTTTTACTTTTTATCTCTTATAAATATAATTGTGAATTAACTTTAATAAAATATATAATTTTTTTAAAATTTATGTTAAAATAAATTAACATATTTAAGTGATTTTATATTTTTAATACATTAATATTATATTTTTTAAATGATAAAATAATAACTTTAAACATATATATAATTACTTAATTTAATTTTTAATATAATTTTAATATAATTTTAATAATCATATAATTAAAGATTATAATAAGGTAAATTTTTTAATATATTAAATTTGTTAAAAATTAATTATATATATTTTAAATTTATTTTTAAATAAGGTTTTTTAAAAATAAATTTAAATTTTCTTTTTCCTTTTTTTTAATTAATTTTATGTCATTTTAAATATAACTTAAAAATGTATTTTTAACTTAATTAATATTAACATTATTAAATTATATTTAAAACATTTATTTATAATCTTTTTACTTTTTTTTTTATTTAATAAAATTTTATTATTATTTTTAAAAAGTAAAAAAGTGTTACTTTAAATTATATTTAAGATTTAAAAAGGTAATAATTTACTTAATATAAGTTTAGATTTTATTTAATTTTTCCATTATTTTATTTATAATTAAATTTATATATATATAAAAATTTAATAAATTTTTTTTTTTACTTTATATTAAAATTACCATTTATTTAAATATATAATATTATTAAATATTAATTTTTATTACTTTAATTTACTTTAATTACTTTTTTTATAACTTAATAATATAATAAAATAATTAATTTTACGATATTTTTTTAATAACTAAATATTTTAATAATATAACATATAGTTTTTATTAAAATATTTTATGAATTTTTATTACCTTTTATAAATTAAATTTAAATTAATTTAAAAATAAACCAACATTAATTATATTATAATTAATTTATTTTTTTTAATTAATAAAAGCTTTAATAATTAATTTTTAAACATTTTAATTTATACGTTATAATAAATAAAGCTTTAYTTAAAATAATTAAATTAAATTATAATAATAAATTAAAAAGCTTTATTAAAAGTTTTCGTTTTAAATTTATAATTATTTTAGTAAAAAATGAAAAAGTATTTTAACATTATAATTAATTAATTTTAAAAATAATATAAAGTTTTCATTTAATAAATAAAATATTATTATTTTAACATTTAATTTATTTTTAAATTTTAAATAACATTCCTTTAATAATTATCATAAACAACTTTTTTTTAATAATATTACACCTTTCATTAAATATAATAATTCTTTAATAAATTTTTCCACACATACTATTATTAACATAAATATTAATAAAAAGTAAATTTTTAATAAAATAAAAAATTCGAAAATAATTAAACACATATAAATAACTATAATTAACTTAATATATAATATAATAATCTTAAATTTACACTTTTATAACTTTATTAATAAGATTCTTTAATTATAAAAGTTAAAATAACGTCATTAAAAAATAAATAAAATATATTATAATAAATTTAAATAAATAACTTTAAATCATATTTATAATATTTCGAAAAGCTTTTAAATTATAAATTATATTAAAAAACTTATATTATTATAAATAAATAAAAACTCATTTTTAATTTAAAAAAATACCATTAAATAAACATTTAAAAAAGCGTTAATAAATATATTAAAAATGTTATTTAATGATAATTATTTAAAGATAATCGTTTAAATAAATCTTATTTAATTAAATTACATACATTTAATATATAATAATAATAATTTACATTAACTTATTAAAAGTTAATTAATTTTAATTTTAATATATTATAAAATAACTTAATTAATAAAATTAACGAATAATTATAAATTATAAAGTTAATTAAAAGTATATATAATTAAACTATAATTAAATATAAGATAATATTAAATTAAAAGAATAAAAAAAATGGTTATTAACATACCTTAATTTATGTAAAAATACTTTAAATCCCTTTTTTTTTATTTAAATCTTTATTTATAATTTTCTTTAATCTTTTTTTTTCTTAATTAATTTCCATATTATATTAAAGCAAATATTTTTTTATCTTTAATTTATTACACTACCTATTAACTTCTTTCTTATTTATTATAATTTAATTATATTTTAAGATTTATTTATATATATGCCTTTTATTTAATTTATTAGTAAAAGATATATTAATTATAAATAAACATAAATAAATTTAAATTTAAAAAAACATTTAAAATAATTAAAAAAATAACTTTATTTTAAACGTTATAACATTAACTTATTAACATTATCACTACCACCGCTATTATTAATCCTTAATTTTAATTATTAAGTTTTATTTAAAACATAAAATATAATAATAAATATAACTTTATTATTTCTTTACTTTTTCTTTCCTTTTCGCTAATATTTAAATATATATTAATATTATTTTTAAAAAATACTTCATTTATTAATTTTTTAATAATTTTTTAAACATTTAATTTTATTAATTTTAATAAAAGTTAATATTTTAATTTCGATTTAAAATTTTTATTAAAATTATTAAAACATTACTTTTATAAAAAATAAAGGCTTATTTTTTCAAATTAAAAAAAGAAAAATTAAGTCAAAAAAAAATTAATTATTTAATAAAAAAATTAAATAAAATCTTTTATAAACATATCATAACTTAATAATATTTAATTATTAACTTATTAAATAAAAAAGCTTAACGTTTTTTATAAAAATTAAAATATTAATAAAACATTTATAATTATTAAATAAAACATATTTATAATAAATATTAATGTTACCTTTTTAAATAAAAAATATAAAATATTTATAAAAGATATTAAATAATTAGCTATATAAAAAGGTTTTATTAAAATAAATAAAACTCTCTTATTTATTAAAGTTACTTTTAAACTTATTAAAAAAAACCACTTTAAAATAACCTTTATTAAGTCGCTTATTATTAATTATATCCCGTTATATTATATAACTATTAAAAAGAAAAAGGTAATTAAGTTAATTAATTTATTTATTTAATAAAAATAACTTTTAAATTTATAAATATAATACTTATTAATAAATAATATTTTATAATTTTAAATATTATTATAAATATTAACTTTAATATTTAATTAATAATTAAATAATACTTAATTTATTATTAAAATATTAACATTAATTAAACTACTTTTTTATATTTTTAACGTTACGTAAAATTAATAATAACATTTAAAATACTTTAAAATAAATAATAACATTTAATAAATAAATATATTATTAAATATTTTTATAATTTTAAATAATAAATATTAAAAATTTGTTTTATTTAATAAAATAATTATCTTTAATTAAGTTAAAAGCTTATTAAAAAGGTAATTAAAGACATTATTAATAAAGGGGGTAATTAAGTTTATATATATTAAATAATTAAAATTAACTATAATATATTAAGTTAAAATAAATAATTTAATAATAAAATAAAAGTTTTATATATATATTAATTAAATAATTAACTTTTTAATAACATATAAATTTTCGTTAAAATATTTACAATTTTATAATATTTTAAATAATAATAATAACTTAATAATAATATTATAATTAATAAATAATTACTTTAAATAAAGATTTATTAAAATATAAATATA
>JYCQ01000051.1:0-153902 GCA_000931505.1 Hypoxylon sp. E7406B | reverse complement strand
TTTATAAAATTATCCCTAATATTAATAATAATTTATAATAATAAAGATAAAATTAATATAATAAATTTTAAAAAATAATATATTTAAAGATTTTTATAAAATATTAATATAAAAATTTAATTTATATATTAAATTTATTTAAAGATAATATATCATTTATAATTTAAAATATTTTTTACTTAATATATTTTATCTTATTTTTAACCTATTATTAAAAATAAAATTCCAAATTAATTATATAAAAATATAAAAAAAAATAATAATCTTATATTATCATTAAATAAAAAAATAAACATTAATATTAATTATAACTAAAATAATATCGATAATATATTAATTAAAAAATACTTTTTAAATATTATATTAATGTTAAAAAATGATTTTTAAAATAAAAAAGCTTTATTTAAAAAAAAAAGATTTTTACAACTTATATTTAATTAATAAAAAACATCTTATATATCTAATTTTTAAAGTTAATTAAAAAATAATTAGATATTATCTTTAAATAATATTATATTTATTTTATATAATACTTAATAAAAGATTTTAAGCTAACATTATAAGAATTATTTTTATAACATTTAATTAAAAACTTAAAAACATCATTTTTTTTAAATTCCTATAAAAACCTTTACCATTTCAATTACAAATAATATTTTTTATAATTATTTAAAATAATTCTTATTTATAAAAAATATATATTAATAATTAATAAAGATTTATTATTATATAATTATTACTTAATAATAATACATATTTTTTACATTTATCTTTATTTATTTAAAATAAAATAACTTCATTTATTAAAAAAGAGGTTTTTAATATTTAAATTTATATTTAAATTAATCATAAAGTTTACTTTAAACCTTAAGATAAATTAACTTTTTAATTTAATATATAAGAAAATTAAAGGTTATATTATAATATTCGTAAATAATATTTTCTCTATCGTAAAAATCTTACTTTATAAAATTAAAGATATTTTTAATAATTTATATATAATTTAATATAATTTAAAAAAGTCAAAAAAATAAGATTTTATATTATATTTTAATCTTAAAAAATTTATAATAAAAAAAGCATTATTATAATTAAAAAAAAATAATTATTTATATTTCTATATTATTTTAAATGATAATTTTTAAAATATTTAAGGCGTTTAAAATGAAATATTATTACCGGAAATTTTAAAAAAGGTTATTTATATTTTTAACGTTAAAAAAGAATTAATTAAATAAATAACATATATCTTTTAAAATAAAAATAAATATCTTATTTTTAATAATAATCTTAATATCGATAACGTAATTTTTAATATTACTCTTAATAATATTAACTATATTATAAATAAAAATGAAAAAAATAATAAAAATATTTTTATAAAAAATAATAAATATATTAACGGTAATATTATTAATAAAAATTAAATAAATATTATTAAAAAAATGGAATAAATTATAACATTAGAAATATTTATAATTAAAATTTCACTATATAATCTTAATAATTTTATACTTAAATTTAAATTTAAAGTTTACGTTATAATATTTTTAAGGTTTTTCCTTTAAAATAATAATTAAATAAATAATATTTAAAAAATTAACTTTATTTATTAATCTTTATAAATTAAATTATATTTAATTAAAAAATCTAATAATAAAGATCTTTTAATAATTAAAGAATAAATAAATAAATAATTTTATATATATATATTATTAAATAATCACTTTTTAAATATTAAAAAATTATACTATTTTACGTTAATTTTTATAATATTATTACTTTATAATTAAAAAAGGCTTATAACCATTAATAATAAATAAAAATATAAATTAAAAAAAAATAAAAAGATAAATTTTAACATTAAATAATATATATTACCATTTATAACTTACATTATTAAAACTAATTTATAATAATAATTAAACATCCCTTAAACTATAATAATATAATATATTAACTATTATATACTTAATATTCCCATTCCTTATTTTTAATTATATAATTAAAAATAATAATAATAAAATTAATTCCGGTAAAATTAATAAATTATCCTTTCGTAAAATCCATAAAACTTATAAAATTATATCTCCGAAATAATTTTTACATATTAATCAAAAATTAAAAAATTATAAATTTATTAACAATCTTTAAATAATAAGTTTTTTTAAAAAGATTATAATTTATAATTATTAACAACCTTTATTAAATAAAGAAAAAGTTAAATAATAAAACTAAATTCACAATCTCATTATTAAATATAAAGCTTTTAATATTTAATTTATCATTAACTTTAATAATATATTTTTACTTATTTATATATATATAAATCATAATTTTTAAAATTTTAAATATTATTAAAAAATTAAATAAAAATTAACAATATAACTTTTAAAAAACCATTAAGTTTTAATTAAAAAAATTAATTAAAATCCTATTATAATTATAAAATAATTTCATATTTATATAAACTTTTTTTTTTAAAAAATTATAAAAAATAAAACTAAAAATAAAGCTTTTAAACTAATTAATTAATATTTTAATACAATAAAAACTAATAAAAAAAATACTTTTTATTTTTATAAGTTTTTATAATATTATAATAATATTAACATAAAAAACTTTTTTATTAAAATTATAATTAAAAAAAATATTAATAAAATTATAAAACTTCTTACCTATATAAATAAATATTTTAAAGAAAATTTTAATAAAATTATTTCTTAAGAATAATCCGGAATTTTATAACGTTAAAAACCATTTAAAACTTTTTAAAAAAACCTAAATAAATTTAAATAAAAATAATAAGTTAAAACTTATTTTATTATTATTATAACTTAATCTTATAATTATTTTATAACGTATTAAAAATATAATAAAATAAAAAAAGTTAAAAAACATTATTATAAAAAAATTTATCGGTTTAAGTTTTTTTAAGATTTTATTAAATTTATATATATTAATAACGACAAAATATTATATATTAAAAAGTAATTAAATTATTATATATATTAAAATCTTATTATAATTATAACTTTTTATTATAATTATAATTTTATATTTATCTTTATAAAAATATAAACATTATCTTTAATATTTTATATAATAAATTATATAATTAAAATAAAATTACTTACATATTAAAAGTTAACTTTAATTATTATACATTTTAAATCTATTTTAAAACTTCCACCTTTTATTAATGCTAAAAATCTTAAAAAAATTACCTATAATTTTATAATAAAAATATTAAATTATATATTTTTTAAATATAAGTTTTCCATAATTAATATTTATAATTATATCTTAAATTACAATATTTTCTATTTATTTAAAAAAAATTAAAATTAATTATATATTATAACCATTTATTTTATCATTTAATAAAAATAGAAATATTTAAAAAAATCTACTTTACATATCTTTAATATAAATATTAAACCTTTAAATAATAATATAATTTACTTTAAAAAAAAAAAGTTAACTCTTAATATATTTAAAATATATATTTATTATAAACCTATATTTCGTAATATATACTTTTATAACTACATTTTCATTATAAAAGTAATTTTAAAACTAAACGTTAATAAATAAAAAAAATGACATATTTAATTCGATAAATCTTTATAAAAAAGATAATATTATTAATTTATCCTTTTATTAAATAATATTTACACATTTTTATTAATTAATTTTTTACCATTAAATACTAATTAAAATAAACCTTATAAAAAAAATGTTATAATTTAACTTAACTTATTTATTTTTTAAGAAGATTTTCTATTAATAAATTTTAAAACACCTTAAAAAATTTAAAAAAAGTTTAACAAATACTTTATAAAACACTTAATTTTTATTAATAATAACTTTAATTTACTAAAAAAATTAAAAGAAAATATTACTTATAACATTAAAATTTAAAATATACAATTTAATCCCTTAAATAAACTTTTAATAAAAATTAATAAATATAATACTAAAAAAAATAAAAACATTAATAATATAAACAATAATATCGATAAAAATATATAAAAAATTAAAAAACTTATTACCTTTATTATTAACGTTAATAAATACTTATAAAAAACCTTAAAAAAAAAACACCTATATTTAAAATAACCATTAATTAAATATTATAACGCTTTAAAATTAAAGATATTATAAAAATATATAACTTTCTTATAAAATTAAAATTAAATTATTACCAAAAAATAATAAATAATTTAAACTTTTTACCTTTAAATTATATTTTTAATACTAAATATATTCTTAATAACATTTTAAAAAGCGTTATTATTTAAAAAATAAACTTAGAAAAATTAAATTATAATATATTATAATAAATTATTAATAAATGAGATAATGTTATATTAATAAAACTTTAAAATCTATATAATATTATATATTTTAATCTTAATAAAAACATAATTAAAATAATTAAAAACCTTTTCCTATTATAAGATATAACTAAAAATTATAATATTCCTTTATTATATTTACGTTAAATAAAATTATTTATTAATTATTATTTAAATAAAATTTAAATTAAAATAAGTTATATATTAACCATTTAAGAAAAATTAAATAAAAAATAAATTACTTTCCTAAATATTATCTTTTATTATTTAAATAAAATTAATTTAATTAAAATTAACAAATTATTTAATTTAAACATTAAATTTAATTAATTATTTTAATATTTTAATAATAAAAGTGATATTAATAAAAATATTATTATTAAAACCTTTATTTAAATATTAAAAAGTAAAAATATACGTCATAAAATTTAAATCATAACTATATTAAAAAACGCTAATATTAATATAAATAATACCATTATTTACTTTATTATTAAGTTATTTTAAATTAATAAAAGGAAAATATTATATAAAAAAGAATTTATTTAATAAAATATAAATATTTTTATTATTAATAAATATAATATAATATTTAAAAAAAGTCTATATAAAATATATAAAAAGCTTTAATAAGCTTATAATTAATATAATAAAAATTTTAAAGGAATACCTATAATTATCTTATATAACAATTTTTATTAATTTAAATTAATTAAAAACTTATCACTTCTTTACCTTAAAATATTTATAAATAAAAAAACTTTTTAAAAAATAAAATCACTTTTCGATATTAAAAAAAATATATATTATTTTAAATATAAACTTTTTATAAAATTTATTAATGTTATTATTTTTAAAAAATAAATAAAAATAATTAATATAATATATATTAATATATTATAACGTTTAAAAAAAGGTAATTTAACCCTTAATAATATATATTAATTTAACTTTAAAATAACATAATCATAAAATATTATCTTAAATAAAAAAATTAAGATTATTATATCATTAAATTCCATATAATATATTATTAACTTATAAATTATAATTACTTTTATAAAAAAATAAAAATAAAATATATATATTTTCCTATTTAAATATATACTTAAAAACTTAAATAAAGTTATAATTTTAAATAAAGTATATAATATAATAAATAATTTAAGCCTTAAAATACTTATATATTTATCTTTTATTAAAAATATATCATTAATAATTATAAAAAATAATCATTAAGTTTTAAAAATAATTAATAAAATTAAATATATTATTAAAAGTTTTATACTTAATTTAAACTTATTAATATATATATTTAAGCTTAAAATATTTTTAATTATAAAATTATTTAAAACTTTTTTCGTTTCTTTAAATATAATAATTAATATATAACTTATTAATTTTAATTATAATTTATTATCTTTCTTTCTAAAAAAAATTTCGGTAATATTTATTATAAAATTATTTAACTATATTAAACATACATTTACTTTAATATTTATCATTATAAAATATAAAACGTAAAATTAAACGTTATAAAAATCATTTTTTAATTTAATATTTAAATTTTTATTAAGAAAAGATATAAATTTTATGGTTATATACATTTAATTATTAAAAGTTATTAATTTTAAAAGATTATATCTTTTATCATTTATAAATTTAAATTATTAAATTTAATTATAATTATTAAAATGGATAAAGAAAAATATTAATAAATTAACTTACTTAAATAAAAAAACTATAAAAAGATATAAAACATTATAAAAAAAAACCTATAATACTTTTTATTAAAAATATTTTATAAAAAAAAGAAACTTTTAATAATATTATAATATAATTTTAAAGATATATTAAAAAATATCATTAATAAAAATTACCTTTTAACCTTTAAACCTATATACATATTATTTTAAAAAATTAAATCGTAAATTTATTTTTTAAAAATATTAACTTCTTTAAAATATTTATAATTTACCATTTAATAAATAACATAAATTATCATAATTTACTTTAATTTAAAATAACTAATTATCTTTTAATTAATAATATTAATAATTCTTTTATTATTAATAATAATATTATTAATATTAAAGTTATTATATATAAAAAAAAAATTAAACCTTTCTTAAAAAATATCCATTATAATAAAAAAGATATTATACTTAATTTAAATAATAATATAATTTTTAAATAACTTTAAGTTAAAAATAATATAATTAAATATTTACATATTTAAATTATAAATTAATAAGAATTTTACTTATTTTTAAAAAAGATTTTTTATTTACATTTTAAAAAAATCCTTTTTTATAAGTAATAAATATAATTAAATAATTGTGAAAATAACGTTAAATATATATATTTCCATAAAAATATCTTAATTATTAATTTAAAATATAAAATTTAAATTAATATACATTTTAAAAATTATAAATATATATATATACTTTACTTTAAAAAAATATCTTAAAAATGATAATATTTATTTCTTATAAATAACTTTTTATTAAATTAATAACTTTTATTTTATAAATATTTACATAATTATAATTTTAAATTAAAAACTTTTCGCTTAAATAACTTATTTTAATAATCATTTTATTAATAATAAAAATATTTTTAAAACCTTTAAAAATATAAATATAATTCATTAAAATATAATACTTAAATAATATATATCATTAATAATGGATAATTATAAAATTAATTAATAAACTTAAAAAAAAGGGATAAGATAAAATCATTAAATTATAATTAATATTAATTAAAAAGTAAAAACTTAATATAAATATTATTTTTAAAAATCTTTACGAAATTAATTTTATATAATATTATTTTATTAAAATTTTTATTAAATGTTAATATTAAATTAAAAATTTAAATAAATTAAAAAAAAAGTTATAAATAAATAAAATTAATAAATTCCTAAAATTTAATATAAAATTTATAAAAATAAAAAAACATATAATCTTATATAATATTAAATAACTTTTCTAAATTTTATATATTTTAAAATTAAAAATTATAAATATAATTAATATAATATATTATAATAAAATAAATATTTAATTTTAAAACTTTAAATATTTTTAATATAAATATATAATTATAATAATTTAATTTAACAATTAACTTATATATTTTATAATTATTTTAAGCGATAATATAAATTTTATATATTAAATTTTAATTTAAATTAAATTTATTTTATATTTAATTATTATTTTTAACTTCCTTATTCTTTTAATCTTTAATTTTTAATTTAAATTAATAATTTATAAAATTATTTTTAATTTTACCATTTTTTAATTTCTCTTTTTTTATTTTTATAATATTATAACGTTATCTTATTTATAACATATAATTAAAAAATATTAATAAAATATATATTTATAAACCTTTACCTTTTTTTAAAAAATTTAAGAAAAATTAAAATATAAAAAACAATATTAAAAAACTTATTTTCATTTATTATAACTTTAATTATTTATATATTACTTATTTTTTTAACTTATATAAACATATTAAATAAAATTAAATTATTAATATTTAATATATTTTTATTATTAATAATAATAATATTTTTATTTAAAAAGTATTTTAATATAATTCTTTTATTAATATTTAATATATTTTTATAATTTTTATTAATAATTTTTTTCTATAAAAATTATTTAAATATAACCTTATTAATAATATATAAAAAACTATTATATATATTAATATTTTAATCTTTATTTTAATTTTTTATTATTTAAAAAATTAAAGTTATAAATATAAATAATATTTATAATATTAAATTTTAATAACCTTTTTAATTTAAACTATAATATATATTTAATATCTTATTATATATAAATATTTATTAATATTTTAAATAAAGGAATTTTTAAATAAAAAATATATTTATATAAACTTATAAAAAAAGATAAATTAAATATTTAAAAATAAAAGTTTAAATTTTTTAATTTATTTTTAAAATAATATAAAAAAATTATATTTAAAATTAATTTAATAATATTATTAATAACGTTATAATAAAAATATAAATAAATAACTTTAATTAATATATTTATTTAATTAATAAAAATTTATTTAAACATTTTAAATTAACTTAATAACTTATATATTAACATTATTTTAACACATTTAATTATAATATAAAATTCCTTATATATTTTTTTAACTTTTTTATATAAATTAACTTTTATTATAACTTTTATTATAACTTTTATTATAACTTTTATTATAATTTTTATTATAACTTTTATTATAACTTTTATTACATTTTTTTATCGCATTAATTAAATTTAATATTTCCTATTTTTATATAATATTAAGTTAAAATTTTAGGATCAACAAATGAAATCTCCTTAATAAGAAATTTTTGATAAGAATCCTTAATGGTATATAATAGCCTTCGTAAAACTCAGGTAAAGCGCCCGCCTAAACGTCTTTGTGTGACCATAATATCAACTCTTAAGACTGTGTAATTCAAATTTAGCAGTCTATACTAAGACAGGTCCTGATCAACAGTGTCCTAGCATTGGTGTAGCAGGTAAGATGTATACCTATTCAAGTTCACTGTGCCATCTTCACTTTCATTCTGCTTGATTGTCCTGTCTGAATTATCGTGTTAGTCTGCGGCTAAAGGAGGAGATAGATCAATTAAAAAGCCGCTTACACTATAGAGTTCTGATTTGAGCTATGGCTAACAGATGCTTTCCGTCCATCTCAACCTCCAGTTTCCAAGCCCAACTTGGATAAAGTCGTATCGACGAGCAACGACGGAAATGATGACATGTAACTCAACGTTAACGAGATCTTGCATGACAAGATCTGTACTTCAAAGATCCCCAAGCACCATGGGGATCTGGCAGAGGAACAAGCCGATCGAATCCTCCTCGGACCCTTCGCCCGCATTCGCCGATCCACTGCTCGGACATAAAAGCTGAATCCCGATACACACTAATATCCTGGTGCATCAGAGTTAGACATGGATAGATAGGAAGTAAGTTATGTTTAGAGAGCCCATGTTCTAGGCGCGTTCATTGTCTCCGCCGTCAATATTATTTATGGTACACATGAGTGAAATAAAAATAACCTAGCTAAACACTTGGCTCCCCGTCTACAGGTGGAAGCGAAGTCGTGTCAGGAACCGGTATCTGCGTCCAACCCTGCTCGTCTACCAGCACACTGTCATTCTTCTCCCTGGCGTATCGGTGATATGCTACGACGCCTTTATCGCTCGCCCCAGACCCTGAATACGACAGCCACACTTCACCATCCATAGTATCTACACCCTCGGTGCCCTCCACGATCGTCCGATTCCAATGATAGTTTGATGTGACATTTTGTCTAGTCTTCAAACTCTCCGAACCGATAGATGTTCCAGTCAAGAACGATAGAGCAGAGATACCATCCGTCAGCTTACTTCGGTCGACCAAACAGAGTACAGATCCAGGGTTTGTGGTTGCTCCAGAGGAGACCACATCATATGCGCTGAAGAGATTCAGGGGGTAGGTGTATTGCGAGATGATATCAGAAGCCGAACTCGAGTGACTTCCAGATGTAACCATGGCGAGCGACTGATTGAACGCCAAATCCGTCATATTCTGGATATTGGAGAACGAGAGACTCTGGTTCCATGATACTTCACGACTATTGTTCCCACTCACGATCATCGAAGAGATCGATATATTCCGGCTTGCGGTCAACGCGAAATAAAGCGAGGTGTTCGTTGCCGTGCCACTCTCATTGATTGAAATGCTAATAACTGAGTGAAAATCAAAATATGCTTCAGATACGTCGCTTCTGAAGTTTCGCGCCACGGTCTGCTCCACCGCATCGTCGAGCCAGATGAAGATGGATCCAGAAACCCACCAATTCTCGCCTACGGGGCCTATCCCGTTTTCTGCGGAAGTATCAAAGCCCACCACGCGTAGTTGGACGGTATGGTCTTGCCCGTCGGTCAAGAGCCCGAGCCAAGGGGTAATGTCGATTTCGAACGGCGGTAACTCGAAGGCATCGATGCCGATAATTGGTCGCCACGCTCCAGGGTCCMCCCCGCCAGTAAAGAGGATGGGGAAGGGCCAAGACACCCCGGCAAGCTGGCCATCGATGAATACTTGTACCTCGCGAAATGGGCTGTACCCATACAGCCAACCCTCATTGCCCGGGAACGTGTTGATGTACTCTGTCGGCACGTTCGTAAACCAGAACTCCTCTTCGCCGTTCCCTGACGCAGTAACCGACACCACTGCATTCTTGACGTTCCTCGGTAGTTTCAGGTTGACCGAGCCACTGTCTCCGGGGAGCGAGAACAGTGAAGTGGTGTTGTTCGCTGATGAGAGCGTCGAGATGGGGTAGATGTGCGAGGCGGGATGGAAGCCCGCTTTATACTGATCGTTATAATAGAGCGCCTCTAGGGTGACGTTGAAATAGCCGGTGTACCGGTCCCCGTCAATCAGGTTACCGAGGTCAAAGATGATCTTTTGGCTCTGCGTCAACAATGGGTGCCATATAGTCATGTCCTTTTGGAACGACCAGTGGATTCCCGACTGAGTGGGCATCGCAGTGGAAGTCCTCCACAGCTCGATGTCACCAATCCATAGCGTCGCAAGCCTGTCGAACTGGCGTCCGCTTGAGACGACGCTTAGATTGAAGATGGCTGTCGTGAAGTCGCACCCGCTAGGTGGTGAGTAAGTCCCGACGTATGGGGCTCCGTAACTGTTACCGAATGAGTGCTCAAATAGCACCTGACGACAGGCCGGCTCATTATATGTTGACCGAGGAGGCGCTGCGGCCTGGAACACTTCAAGCAGGCTTTGAGAGAGATTACAGTATGCTAACACCAAGACCAAATGAAGGGTCCTCATTTTGGCTTTCGCTCCGGTATAAAGTATGTCCCCTATAGTCATTAGCCTAGGTCCCAAGGTCTGTAGTTAGGGCAACACCTAATTGTGAGGTTGTCTACGGTCTAGCCTAGACTAGACTAGATAGTAAGGTTCAATAGTCGGATCTAAAGAGGAATGTAGCATTAGGTGCGGAGTAGCCGCATTACCTATCAGGAGACGAGATAGTTACATCAGGGGCTCGTCCCGGATACTTCGGGCAGACCCAAGACGCTATAGACAAAGAGAAATTGTCTCTATGTATACTCGACCTTTAGAGTCCCTCGCGCGACAACACTATTTCTGCCCCTACTTCAAATTTGCATCGTAACATTACCATAATATCTCTTGAGGTATAACTATAAAATCTACCCTGATCTCTTATATCAGATGATCATGTCAAATACGGCTTATACTCATTAGCAATGAATGAGATAGTCAAATAATAGGTGTTCCAACACTGTATAGAATGAAACTACGATATGGAATTCAGTTTCTAACGATATCTAACCTGGATGCTCATGTTCTCATATGAGAACTGTAACCTCGGGCTATCCACTCCACGCCATAACTATCATCCAATTTCAAGGCTCAATATCTCCCAAGGTAGTCCCTTCGTATCCCAAACTTCACATCTTCGTAGTGCTTAGGCAGGTAACTCTTGCCGCCCATGCTCTGCTCCGGGTTGCATAGGCTGTAACTCTACTTGATGCGTCGCGGTCCGCTGTTTCTTGCTGTAATATTTATATATCTCGAAGATTGCGTAAACAATGACGAAAAGACCCACAGATCCCAGGATGATTCCGATTATTCCTGCGGTTGTGACCTTTGCGGCCGCCTGGTCGAAGCCACTAGTGATGTCTGTAGGGGCACTCGGAGGACTGGGCCCAGCGAGCGTAGGTGTAGGCAGATCTGCTGGAGTTGCCATAATGTACGTGTGAAAGCGACGGTCCGCGATGGTATTCTGAAGAGTACAATTTTCTGGTGCTTCGTGATGAAATGGGTCAATGGTTTATTTAGCTTCTTTTTCAAAAGAAGAGAAATTTTCAAAAAGGTAAGATTCAGAAAGATCTTCTTGTCTACTTAATTTTATACCTATACGTATCCTGTACGTCTATTGACGTGTTTACGGAGTCAGATGCTACGCCCCTGAGAAAGGTCCACGATGTCCTTGATCTCAGTTCGCCTTATTGAAGGCACAAATCGTGTAGGCTTTACCGTGAGTCGAACCCCTGACCAGCTAGTTCTGTTCTTCGATGTCATCCTAAAGTCGTATGCTTAAGTTTTGAGGTAGGCTAACATCTATAGTCAGTCAGCTGACTCCTACATTGCTTATCCGTAGCTAGTAGTGTGGGACAACAATATCTTGCTTAATCATAGTGCAACTCTATATCATATCTTAAGATAGTTGGCAATGGACTATGTAATTCCAACTGTACAAATGGGTATGTTGTCTCTGTGTGACATCTCACGAGCAGGCGTGTTCTGTTTGGTATAGGAAATGGGCATGTGATGTCTAGTTGAATTATAACAACAAAGGCCAATCGTCATTCTGCAAACTCAGGTAGGTACTTTCTAGTGAAAATAGTCATCCTTAACTGCCTCCTAAGATACAAGGTGTATAAACCAACCCTGCTTAGCTACATCTAATAATTACCTAGTTTCGCTTCCAAGGTTGTCATCCGTTAAAGTTACAGAGTCATGTTCCGTATTGCAAGTTCTGAATCAAGGTAGAAGATCCTAAGAGTAACAAGGCTCTCACTTGGATTACTGGATGTGGCTTACAGATACTTACTCTGCCCATCGGGGCCTTCTCTATACTATTTTACTAGATCCAGAGGACAAACCACCATCTGGGCTTCTAGTAAATCTGAAGGGGATTGAAAAGTCTAATACATGGCTCCTTTCCTCTCAGCTTCAAAATTCTGGATCAAGTGAGAGGTCGATATCGAGTTACTCAAAATGGCCGAGGCTTGCGTTTGTATGCCCAAGCCCGATTGCCGTGAAAATCCCGCTCCCGCTCCCGCAGCCCCGGGTCGTCGTCATGCCCGTTTCCGTCCCGCCGAGAATTTGAAGTGTGGTTGATTCAGCAAGGGTCCCACGCTTTCTCAAACAGCTATTGTGATAAGGGCTTGTAGAGCTTGGAACAGGATTTCAATTTCATCTAATAATTCTCTTAAGCCTTGAGGTCCTTAACTTTCTCTTCTTCTACGAAGATCTGAAGGGACCTTATTCATCTCTATCTAAAACGTTACATTCTGGCCTGAGGCATCCTGAACAGCCTCGTGTTGGTGCTTCTGCATATTAGGCATTAGGCGCCTGACTCCTTCAACTCCAATCACCGATATCCAACAGCGCGTTGGCCGCTCATCCTGTAACCCTATGTTTCCAACAGCAGGTAGCTCTCAGGATTCAGTTGCCTCTTGAAGATATGATGTCGCAAAGACGCACAACCTAGGATAGAATGATATAATATCTTTTAGACTTATTACACAGTTGATTCCCTTCCAATATTCTGAATCTGTAGGCACTGAGTGATTGCAATCTATTATTAGATAGATACCACTTACAGAAGTACTTGCCTGTGCCTACCCGTCGCAGCAGTCCACATACATATGCAGTCTTCCTCGGTGTCATGCGTATGCTATTCAATAGACGGGCCTTAACGTTATAGCATGGCAAACGGTCGATTCTTATAATTACGGAATCTGTGATCTATCATATTCTAGATTTCTATGACCTTCTGGCTTACATATGCTGAAAACCTCATATTAAAGGTATGTATCCTGATCCCAAGGGCTTTGCTGTTATTCCTTCTGAGATAATCATTGTCAAATCTTCCATTAATTCCGTGTGTTTCATATTGACCACATTCGTCGAACATTAACATAATGGACAGCAAAAGCAATAACGCTTTCATCAAGAATGAGAACCAGCGGATTACTTTACAAGTTGGTGAGCGTCGATTCACCACGCTCCGCGACACTCTCGTGGGCGAAAGCGAATATTTCGCGGCGCGCCTCTCGGGCAATTGGAACGATGCGGAAGAAGACGGCTCATACTTCATCGACTCAGATCCGACTCTCTTCGAGCACGTTCTGGGATTTCTACGCAGCGGCAACTATCCCATATTTTTCGACTCGGCAGCTCAAACCTTCGACTGTGCCAAGTATATATCTCTCCTTGGGGAGGCCCGGTACTTTGGCATTCGCAAATTGGAGGATTGGATCTACAATAAGAAGTATTTGGACGTTGTGTATCTTCAGAGATCCGTCACTCTTGTTGAACACGATAAGATCGATACACTGGAGAGCTATTTTAGTGTAAAGGCAGATACCAAAACTGAAGTATCAGTTTCGTGGCGTACGAAGAAGACGTATGTTTGTCCAAGAGGCATCTATGTCCATATGGGGGATCGGTCACGATGTGGCCGTGCATGTGAAATCGCGCGAGAACGAGATGGCGGCGAGGTAGAGTTCGAGGACGAGCTACTTCCACACGCTGTTGTCACTACCACAAGAGTAGTACTCAACCTAGCCGATTGTGCGGGTAGTTAATTGGTTAGATATGCAAAGGATTGATCGAGGCTATAATGAAGGGTTGTCAGGAGGTCGAGCGGGTGGCATAGGGGGCATATGATACTGAGAATGAGTGGAAAGCTGATCACGACGATGGCAAAGGCATCTTGTTTACACTGTATTACACTGTAACTAGGCTGATACGATGAACTTGGTCCGTGCTTAGCGCCCCTTGTATTGATTTCTTGACTGATTCTATGCTTCATCACCATCCGGCGTCATAAAATCACCAGAATCTAAAAACCTACTCCCGCTGTACAATCTGACAAGGTTCATTCCTTACATGTTCTAATTGATCGCAGAGGAAATATCGCCACTCATTTGCTGGATCGGTGTTGAGATGGCGAGGTCAGACGAAGCCGAGGCTTTCTTCCACGCAGTGTACACCGCCGTGCAGCAGATCCCCTACGGCAAAGTGACGAGCTACGGACATATCGCCAAGTTAATCGGAACGCGTATGCTATTGTTTGAATTGAATTTTCATTAAAAAAGTAACTAAAGCTAAGTTTGCAGCTCAACGGCCGCGCCAAGTTGGCATTTGCCTCAAGCATCTTCCGCAGGATGCCGAGGCACACTTCAATCATGAAAACGTCCCCTGGCAGAGGGTCATCAATGCTAAGGGCATAATATCTCCTAGGTACGTCGGCAATAAGTCTATTCAACTCCTAAATACCAACTAGCAGATACAGATCACAGCCTTCCGGGGCACGAAACCAAGCGGCTGCCTTAGAAGCTGAGGGAGTTACAGTTACTACTGATGCACTTGGGGAGCTTACGGTGGACTTCTCGGAATTTGGGTGGTTTCCCAAGGTATTGCCTTCAGAAGAAGGGGAGGACGAGTAGTCGCTCATCCAACTCGCTGCACAAGACGCTGCCAAACAGAGAAAACGACATCTCAGAAAGTTGCTCAATCTACATGCTGAGTTGAGCTCCATACCACAGCACCAACCCACTACAAGAAAAAAGGAAGCTAATAGCGTGGGATGGCCAGCTTCTTGTTTGTCCAACAGTGTACCTAAAAGTCCCAAAATTAGCGAAGGTTCTCAAAAGAGAATGCAAATTATGAGTTCAATTGGTGAATATCAGATAGCGGTTGGACATAAGTGATTCCACATGAAATTCAGAACAGGTCTGTGAATTATGTGCTTTCATCATATAAGACAAGGGGAATGGTGAAATGATAAGAACGTACCAGTCATGGAACCTCAAGTATGGTCTGAGTACTCTATGAATACCGCTAAGTATGGTATTTAGACTCGCGAGGTCATCAGCAAAGCTCTGAGTCTCCTCCTTCCTCAAGCTTTCGCTTTTTCGAGGCAGGGTTGAAAAACGAGTCCATAGTTCGCTGTCGCGAGTCAAATTTGGCGCTGCCAATGCCGCCTCTGGTCTTTTTCAACCCTTCGAGGTGGTCAAGGTTGTTAGTGGACTCAATGACTAGTCGCAATGCACTGTCATTGGAATTTGCCAACCCATCACGGGAGGACACAGCCTTGCTGTCTGATGCCGAGATGCCCTTGGCTGGTTCCAGTTTAGCCTGAAGCACGCCAGTATTGCTCCAAGCAGCAAACTCTGGATGAGTCTCCCGCTTTTCAGTCGAGGATGTACCAGCTGCTGGCTTTGGAGGGAACTGTTCAAGCAATGCCTTCAAAAGAACACCAAGAATAATACCATGGGCGACTATCACGATAGTGATGTTGTCGGATCCATGTATATCAATAATGGGGACCAGGTGAGAGCTCAAGAACCTGTTGACCCTAACCCTCATAGACTCGTGGGTCTCCGAATCCGACAGAACTCCACCATCCGCAGACCTCTTCGCCTTCACGCCGAATTTAGTGCCTTCGGATGACCCGTAGTCTTTCTCTCGCAATTCGGCCAGCCGTGAAACTTCAAAGGGTTTCCGACTCTCCGACGCGTCATTGGTCGAGGGACCTTGGGCCGTCGCGAGGGCTTCGGCGATGGCTTCGGCCGTCTGATAGGCTCTTTGGAGGTCAGAAGTAAAGATGTACTTGACGGGGCCTATAGCCTCGTGGCGCTTCGAGAGATGGGCACCCAGTCTCTTGATTTGAAGTACACCATGGTTCGTCAGAGGCGAGTCGCGGGAGCCTGCGCTTGGGGAAGGTCAGCTCCCATTAGACCCTAAATGAAGATAGAAATGCTCACTAGAGGCCAGCTACATTATCGACAGATTCGCCATGCCGAATAAGCAAGATGCGCATTGCTGCACATCATTTTCCTGCAGAGAATGAGGAGGGATGGAAAATCAAAGCTTCAAGAAATTTGCAAGCCGAGAAAACCTTTTTGTACCGCGCCGGGTGGAGTTATGGGGTATTGTTCCGAAGTTGTCCCGGCAAATACCAGCGCTCCAATTAGAGTAAAGGCTTACTAATACACGTCTCTCCAATTTTGGCAGTTACAGCGTTGGGTATCGATTCTAATGGAAGGCAGTTCAAACACGCGGATTTGTAGAAGCCTTCACCAGTGCAAGTTGGGAACTATCAATTCTGCTGGGTCATTCCCGCGGACATTTATTACTTGAGAGAAGAGTTGTACCCCTGCAGCGAGAAGACCCTTATAACCATAATCACTCAAACGTGTACGATCCCATTTGTGTCCAAGTTCCTGAAGTACGCCTTAAATCTAGTAGGCGTTCTCCTTCTGGCGCTGGTCGAAAACCTTCAAGGCTTCCTCGGCAKCCTTGACGCCGGACAGAGCCATGGCGCTTCACACTAATTAGTATTTTCTCCTTTTGACTACAGCAACGAGTTTATATAGTACTTACCCAAAGGTTGGGCCCATGCGGTTGGCTCCATCGACCTCGCTGAGCTCCATACCACCAACGATCAAGCCGGGCACGATCTCTCGAGTGCCCTTGACGATGGCGTCCTCGGCGGTGTTCATGTCGAGACCACGCATGCCGCCGAGCTTCTCGATCGCCTGCATGCTCACCAGTCGCTTGGCGCTGAAGGCACCGAATGGACCATCGTGACCAGTGGTGCTGATGATGACAGGCGCATTGATGGTGCTGGGGTCCATGCAAGACTGGTCGTCATGGTGCATGGCGACAAGAGTCCAGTTAGTGACAACACCGGCAATTCTGATAGCGCCAGACTCGTCACGACGAGTGATGAGATCCTCGACGGAGGTGGCGTTGAAAAGCTTGACGTTGGGGAAGGCTAGGACCTTCGACAGGAGAGTCGATGTGAAGAGGGCAGCGTGCTTGACGACGACGTAGGGTCCCTCGTCCTCGAAGGGGACACCGAGGTCAGTCAAGAACTTGTCTGCAGGCTTGCGCATCACCATGGCGCTGAACAGCTGGCCTCCGAGCCAGGCACCGCCACCTGCATTAGAGGTCAATCTAAATGTTCGATAAGGTACATCAATTATACGAACCAGGAGAGACGCTAGCCTCGATGATAGCGATCTTCAAGTCAGGACGAGCCTTGGCAAGAGTATAAGCCGTGCTCAGACCACACGAGCCAGCACCGACGATGACAATGTCAGACTCGGCATAGGTGTCGAGGTCATTGAAGTATCGACGAGCCATGGCCCGAGCGACCTGCGACTCTCTGATGGGGTGGAAGGAGAAGTCCTTCCACTTCCCATCAGCAACCTCAACGCCTCCCTTGGCCTGGATCTTGCCATTGCCAACAGGGATGCCGCCCTTGTGGGGAAGGGTGGTAGGCTCAACGACTTCTAGGGTAGCAGATGGGGCCATTTTGAATATTGATCAGGTAAGTATTCTAATATGTGTTAGTTGCTTCTCACAGGGGTAAAAGGGGAACATTGAGAGCATGATCCTTTCGCTGGTATTATCCAGATCAAGTTTTCGGCCGTATAATCTCAGAACGAGCTCCGCGATTTTCCCGTCGTCCGTGTATCTCCATACGCATCGCCCGGAAATGGTATTTCCAAGCGGGCATGGTTGGATACACTTCAGACGGGACGCAAAAGACTCGAACACCGGCTCATGGCTCATCCCAGATTTTTTACCTATGATGAGGGATTTTTGATCAAGTGCAGTCATTTGAACTCTTGCTGGATAACCCATCCGGGGTCATGTCCTCCATTGGCGGGGTCGCCATCTTGACGCGTACCGAGTATCGGTCCTGGTCAAATCAACAATTAGTACAGGTCCTTCGACTGAAGAACAACAGGGATCTAGTCTTGAGTACGATGCGTACGGATATTTGTGGAATAATGTTCGTTCGAGTTGTGGTTACAGTCGAGCGAGTGGAGAGAAGAGGAAAATTCTCCCTTCACAAAGGCTCAACTCGACTTCTACTTTATACTCATCGTGAAGCGGGGTAGCTTCGGCTAGTGTCGTCATACTAACCACATGCAACTAAGAGTTGGTGTTCGGTTCAGCGATATCTGCAAGAGATATTAACCTCTCCATATATCCCATCGCCGATTCTCGCCGGTCCCGGGCTGCCAAACACATCACGATTGCTACAATGGTGGGGCCTCGTGGGTTTGTGCCGCTTAGCGATTGGTACGGATGCCCTAATAGAGTTGATCGGCCATCATATTGGCGCTACATTTCTGACGGTGATGAAAGAGGCGTAGATCCTATCGGCGCGTCTAGACGGAAGCCTTGAGGTTATCTATGTACAGTCGAGGTACGAAGTGGTTCTTAGTGTCCCATTGGTTAAATTGTGCTATCCGGGACCGAAGATAGGATATCTCTTCGCCAAGCTGGGAACTCAGCATGGGAATTTCTATAGGGTTGTTGGTAAATGCTATTCCCGTACCGACCAATCGGTTGACTCCTCTTAGCCAGCAACTGTGGACCACTCCTTCACTCCACCCTTTCAAATATTTCTCTCTATAAAACTAAAAGCCATATGTATACTGCTATTAGTAAGGGCCAAGGCGACCCCCACGATCGTCATGTATAGCTCCGACGGGGTTGCCATGGTGGTTTCACTGAACTTTAGAAGCACGTTAAGCTCCGCTCTATAAAAATTTAACCATTAGTTAAATTTTCTGACCTTCGTCTTGTTATATAAGACGATAGACAAGATCGGTACATTTCTAAGGTACGTAGGTTAGTTATGGGGGAGAGTTAGGTTGCTTGGGTGGTTAGTTACAACAATCATAGAAGGAGAATAATGGACGCCTCGGAAAGTGTAGATGGACGAACTCGATGAGTTTCTAAATCGATTAAACTGGCGCAAACCCACCGATACGTAAGGAGTATTAAGCAACCAAATAAGCCCTTAGAAACGTTTACTGAGGCGGCTGTTGCTACATTTCTATGTGTTCAGTCATGGTACATTGGAGTGCCTCAACTAAGATCTAATCTTGTACTGTCGCAGAAGGACAACACTCACACCCCATATTCTTAAGCAATATGGCTCAGAGGCATTCTCATGATGAGACAAGCAGACTAATATATCGATACTGAGAGTTGTTCTCTGTATGAGATAGATGAAGAGTAAGGATTAGAGTTATAAGTGATATTAATACCTGCGACCAATCTGAACAAGGGGGTTTCCAAAGGATCAGGCCTAGGGCTGTCAGGTTGAGCAGGGATAATGAGCTCATAGGAAGCTCGGGCCATTCGCGGGACGCTAAGCGTGGGCTACAGGGATTAGCGGTACATTTTGGAGGGGAACCTTGGAAGCAGTAAGTTACTTGCGAGATCGTCGTACCGAAGCTCTCTACAGCCTCTTTTTCCTTTCCGAGGTTCCTATCTTCCGTTCGCAGAATCGACAATAGTTATTATCGTGACGGCGTGCACTCTCTGAGTTACCTGAAGAATGAATTGACCAGTTATTGGACGCGCCGAAAGCTCTGGAACCGACGCGTTATTTACAAATCACCCCCACTTACACCTCCCACCACCGCCGCCAGCGACATTGCCCACAATTAACTCGTAATTACCTCCGTCAACTTCTTTGACTATACGCACTCAACTTGACTTCCTTGTGCGCGCCGACTTCTGAAGAAACTACGAGTTCGTTAAGGGCAGATAAGCTCCCCGGTAACTAACAATCTGCCATACAGTCGACGCGTGCCCTGCCAAGCAACTGAATTCCTCCATAAATTCCCTCCAAACATCCTCCACGACTCCAACTGCTGCCAGTACTCAACCCGTCGGCAATTATCTTGAGTATTGTCAACACCCTCAGTCATCGTCGACTAATCGAACCGTCGCCGATACACTTATTCATTACCGCCGCCCTCAACAGTCACCGACAACCACAGCGCGATCTTATCCCTCATCATGACTCGAGCAACTCTTGCGAAGCTTGGTCGCGCAGTCGTCGCTGCTGCTGCACGTCGCGCCGCAGCCTCCACCACTAGCCGATTGACCTTTAAAGTCCCGTCTAGTTCTGTCCGCCTCCAATTCGTCTCAGCGCGTCCCTTCTCCGCCACCTCACGCGTTGCGATGTCGTACCAGGGCGGTAAGCCGGCCGACCTAACCCAGGCCCAATACCACGACTTGGCAGACGAGTTCCTCGACTTGGTGCTGGCCAAGTTCGAGGAGAAGCAAGATGAGCATGGAGAGATCGACGTCGAGTACAGTGTAAGTATTGCATGCACATCCAAGTCGCGTCACTAGGTATACTAACTAGTCCTCCCTATTTCTAGTCTGGTGTTATGACCATCAAGATCCCGGAGCTCGGCGAATATGTTATCAACAAGCAGCCGCCTAACCGACAGATCTGGCTTTCGTCACCAATCTCCGGACCCAAGCGATTTGACTACGTGATCGTTAGAGACGGTCAGGATCAGAAGCAGGACTCGGGCATAGGAGACTGGGTCTACGTCCGAGACGGTCAGAAGCTGAGCGACATCCTCACCAAGGAGACAGGAGTCGTCCTCGACGATCCCAGTGCGATCTGAGGCTGATTACTTAGGTATCTAAGTCGGTTGGGCACACTTCTTCTATGGTCTTGTAGCAACTTTTCACACGACATGATACTCATTAGACGGCGGCACGTGATGTTTTAACACAGGAGTTCTGACTGGAGCTGTACCATACGGGATACGTTTTGCATTGCTGGGAGAATTCAGGGGTTTATTGCACGATACCACTCATCAATTGTCGCCATAGGTATGCATCATACGCTTTCGCAATAAAAGAAACCACAAGCATTGCGGCAAACCAAGTGTCTTTAAATTTGTGATAGGTCTAGGTTATCCTCTAACACATGTAGTCTCCTCGATATCGCCAAAGGCGGCATTCTTGTCCATCCCATTGTTGATCCAGATACTAAAATGAGTCTCCAACATCTACTGATGTAGGCATATTATGGTAAGTCACTTATTCAAACATATCCCAAGTTTATTACCAATTACTTATCATGGTACAATATCGCGATAAATCCATAGCTACATGGGATCCGTCTTCTATTAGTCCATCACATTCTCTTAATGTTGATGGAATGATATCGTCCCCTTGAGTGTACCTAAGGTAAGAATACATATATCAAACCAGGAATAATAATGCTAATCTACTAACTGAGTACATACTAGTCCAATTGCAACATCGCAGAGCAGCAACACAACATCTAGCAGCAAGTCAATCAACCACCTTCTCAATCTCCTTCCATTCCACGACGCCTGTCACGAGGCCACTATTCAATCTCCTCTACTTCCTCTTCCTCCTCCTCCACGAACCTATTCCTGTAGGCGCAATACGACGGGCAAACAAACCTGATAGGGTTCTTCTTCTTGATCCAGAACTTGGACGCGACGGCGTAGCCCTTCTCCCACTTCTTGCTGAAGATCCAGCCGCTGCGGCTGTGGCCGCACCACATGGTCAGGCGCTGGTAGAACTCGGTCATCTCGCTCTCGGGCAGCTTGTCGTCGACGCCCCACTTGCAGTTGCACGCGAACGCGCCCGTCGCCCCCGTCATCTCGATGTGCAGCCCCTTCCCGACTACCACCCCGCCCCCCAGGCTCCAGTCGATCAGCTTCTGGACCGAGTCCGTAACGTCGCTTAGTTTCAGGATCCACCCCGTGCACGCCATGTGCGTCACTGGGATCACCCAGTTGTACGGTTGAATCGTGTTGTTGAGGATGGTGTAGTTGCCCTCGTTGTCGAAGTCCACCATGTCCATTGTGGTTCCATTGGGAAACATGTGTATCCCGGGAACGAGGTCGGTGGTGTTCTGTGCTGGTGCTTCGTTTTGTGTCTCGTTTGTCTCGACCTCTCTGGTGTATACTTTGAACCCCTCGTTGCGTACTCCTTTACCGAATACCTGGGTGGCACTAAGGGCCGCGACGATAGATCGCACGACGGCGGACACTTTCATGACGGTATAAATATGTGGAATTCAAATCCGTTATATTTATTTGGTGCTGGTAGAAGATCTGTGAAGATGTCTACTCTTTGCCTTGTCACTAAGCGGCGTATGTTGAGAAGTCTGGGCGGGAATCCGACTATTGGACTAATTGTCGCCTTTCGCCAGGGAAAATGTGCAATTCTGGCACAGTCCTGGGGTCAAGTCGCAGTCGGAACTTTTACCACTGGGCTGCTTGGACTTATATATGGATCCCAAGAGCTTTCTCCGCTAGGACAATAGCATAAAGTTCAATGGGCACGAGTAAACTTCATCTAATCAGGGCCCACGAGATGCAACATGGGATAAAGGTAAAGTATATGGGTTGAGTTTAAATAAGCTATATGAGAGGCGGTTCCTCTATTGCCATCTCGACTACTACCAACCCAAGCAAATACTCACATCTATCGTCACTAGAGAATCACAGCACGCTTGAGACAGTCAGTAGAGGGATTTTATTTGCGCAAAGTAGGCTTATCTCTGTTCTCATGAGAGTCGGATGGGCTCGTCCAGGTGACTCTGATGATTGCGGCGTTCCACATGGTTTGTATAAGGCTCTCGCGTGGAAAAGGGGGTCCTAATTGAGGCGCGAGAGCGGGATCCACACACTAAATCAAGCTAGATTTAGCCAAGCATCTTTATTCTGACCTTGAGGTTATCTTTACGACGAAATAGAGACGGGCTATTATGTTAGTCGGGTGTCGAGGAATGTAGACTCATACACGTCGTATGAAGCGACTTGGCAATTTATACCATTACTAATCCTAGAGGTATTGATGATGACAATATTTAGTGGTCATCGCCTTTTCGGGTTGGACTTCAAGGCCGTGAAACACTAAAAATGATTGACGCGGTGCTCGCGGTATCCTTCGCGTCATCGGCATCTTTCTCGGGTTAGGACGGTCGGCCTCGGCCTTATCCCTGGCTTCACTCACTTCATTCACATATCTAGGTACAGAAGACGATTCTTCCCTCCAATTCTAGGCCAGTCGCCATCATATTACGTATATTACATTAATGCCCATACTGGTTTTAGCGGATTAACCCTCGTCTAGTTGACCAAGCCCATTGAATTTCGCAGTTCGCTTTTATCATGGCTCATAAACACCCGATAATCTACTTCGGCACCACCACGTTTGGTTCCTCTCACGTGCCGGCGCTCCAAGACGAGGCTGTCGTTTCACAATTCCTCGATGTCCTGCGCGATGGCGGCGTGTCTCAAATCGACACCGCAGCCAGGTACCCGCCCGACAATCACGGTGCCTCGGAACGCATGCTCGGGCGCGTGAGAGCCGGTGCAAGGGGCTTCACCATCAATACCAAGGTGCTCTTCGCCGGCCAGAGCAGCGATGGTAGCCTCAGCAAAGAAGCCGTGCGCAAGAGTGTCGCGAACAGTCTCAAGACCCTGGGCGTCGAGAAGTTGGGTATCCTTTATGCCCACGCCCCCGACGAAGTAACCCCGCTGGAGGAACAGGCTGAAGCACTCAATGAGCAGTACCAAAAGGGGTACTGTGAAAAGGTCAGGAGGCTCTTCAAAGCAATTAAGCTTTCTCGAACTCCGCTAACATAATGTCCAGATTGGCATCTCCAATTTCCCCCTTAACATGCTGCAGTCTTGTATAGAGATATGCGAAAGAGAAGGCTACGTCAAGCCATCGGTGTACCAAGGGCAGTACAACCTGATCTGCCGCGGACCAGAGAAAGACCTAATCCCATTCCTCCGAAAACACAACATGACGTTCAACGCCTACTCGCCCCTGGGCGGCGGCTTCCTCACCGCCAACCTGACACTGGGTAAAGCCGAAGGCACGCGTCTTCGCAGTGCCTACGGAGCGCACTTTGCCGCCTGGTACGACAAGCCCGAGTTCCACGACGCCGTCAGGAAGCTGCTGCAAGTCATCGAGCCGCTCGGCATCAAGCCCGCTGAAGCGGCTCTGCGGTGGGTGGCGTACCATTCGGCGCTTGATGAGAAAGACGGGATTATCCTAGGAGCTAGCAAGTTGGAGCAGCTGAAACCTAACCTGGTAGATATTGAAAAGGGGCCCCTGCCTCAGGAGGTTGTCGATACGATCACTGATATTGGGAAGACTATTGATGCGCTGGGCGGTGGCGATTTCGAGGTGAAGCCTGCGAATCTGCCTCCCAGGTAGACATTGGGCAATTCGAGTTAGAGTTTTGGGTATTTAATTCGGCGCTGGTTTTAATGAAGTTTGCTTCATAGAGTTCTTGTTACTCAATGCCTAGAATAACATGTCCTAAAAATATAGCTCCTAAGCTTAGGGGTAAAGAAGAAATCCGAGCCCCCTAAATAAGATCACGACATGACATATAACAAAATACCATCAATAGAGTATTGTTAGCGTTAAGTCGTCCTGTTGGCAGCTAAAGAATCTTTTCATTTGGCCTTGAAATGTACCTAGGTACCTATCCTAGGATGCTCGGGTCCCAGTCCACCCCCTTTTCGTCCATAGCACCAGAGGGCCGAGTTTCTGGAGAATTATCGAACCTAGATGGCGAGAAGTGACAGGGAAGTAATTGATAGCATGTAGCAAGGACATCAGAGTAACCCCTGAAGCAGGTAAGCATCTCGTTACTTCGTCGTGGACATCACGATCTTCCATGAGGCCATACAGCACTCGTAAACCCATCTCTTAGTTAGAAAGAAGTCAATTACATCGTAGAATAACACAGGCCATTGCCCCTCCAGAGCCCAAGGAAGCCAGTGTCGATTTTTGGAGGTTCGCTGTCGCCCACCCGAGCAATTGCCGCTGCGCAGGTGGCAGGACTGGCAGTCGTGGCAGCTGCAGCAGGCCACGCGCGCACGCAATTGGCGGGCAGCTTTGGAAGCTTATGTATCAATCATGCCTACCTACTCCCAAGGTCCCGACCCGGGCAGCAAGACCAATATGGCTGGKGGTCTAGCGGTTAGGGGATGACGGACTCAGATAAACCCGTCCGGGGGKTTTCGTAGGTCTGGGGTTCGAGCCCGGCACAGGCGGTAGGCAAGCCAACTATTCGGGTCAAATGCCGGCTAGAACCTCGCCAGGACTAAGCTTTTTGATGTTTTTATCGTTCGATTGTTTTTGTTTACCTTTTTTTTTACTTTTTCACTTTGCTATCCCGGTGTTTGGACATTATTCTGAGTAGATATGATTGATACCCCTGATCCTCACCTCATCTTCACCCTCGTCGGCGAATTTCTACTCTGTCATAGACGGCCTCCGCAAGTACGTATTGCCGCGCCCCTTACCATTAAATTGCAAATATCCAGTCGCTTGTGACGATTCTAATGATACATGTTACGAACGAACTGGACAGAACAGTTATTGTCGTTAAGAATTGGCAAGTGAATTTCGCTAACATTGTCTATTTTAACTTTTCTAGGATCTAAATATTATCTTGCTGTACATGGTATTCTAGAGCGTGCCAAAATTGTAAGTAGGTAGTCCCGAACTTGGTATCTTTATCTAGTATCAGCAACGCTCACTACTTCCTGACATACAGTCTCAATCTATGCAGTTCAAATCCATCGAACTCCCCTTCCGGGAGTGGAAAGTCCCAATCGAAATATTCTTGCCACATTTCCTTCGTCCGGGGAGACTCTGGGTCTCCAAGCGCCTTCCTAAAAGTGGTACATATGTTAGATCGTCTGTGCTGCTGTACTGGGTGAAAAAATTAGGCGTGAATGGTTCTTTACCCATATTGGTTGAAGGCTTCGTTACCATCGGACCTAATAATCAGAGCAGGCCGTGCAATATCAGCAATGATTTGCTTGACGGGTGCGGCCACGAACGCAGAGAACACTACGGATTCATCATCAACCTCTGCGAAGCCCCCAGCCCCGAATTGGCCGACAATCTCGAAACCTTGTGCACTTAGTATCTCCTTCGTTTGATCGGTGTAGGCGGGATCCTGGGCAAGCAGACGGACTGCGTTCGCAGATCCGGCTTTCGCACGGAGGACGTCTGCTATGGTCAAAGCAATACAATGTTGTATCATTGCGCTGTTTAGGATTCTAGTTTCCAGCTCGTCTGACTCCAAACCAGTTTGTAGTCTCCACCACTCGGGGGCTTTACGACTGATATCGCCCAGGCCGAAACAGACGATTCTAGTTATTTTCCTTTTGGCTAGGAGCCTTGCTACACGGCTTCCGAAGGAGATCCGCGTCCTGCTCGAGTTCCAAGTCCGCCAGATCCGGTCGAAAAGTACTTTCGCGTTGTCAATCTGTCCTTCGTAATCTCGTGCGGTCTGGTTCTCCCAGTCTACTAGATATGAGCAGAGATGCGTTTCAGGGGGGCTATCAGGTTCCTCTTTGACGAGCCGCCAATATTCCTGGAATTTGACATACGGTTTCCTGATGAGTAATAAGATGAGCGCCCAGTGTTAATTCTGAAACTCGCATAAATCCTATTCAACAGGATGAAGGACGCCCTACCAAATTGGCCTGTCCACCCCAAACATCGGGTTCCGGATTCGGAGTCTGCTGCCATCGATACGTTGAACTATGAATCTGTTAGTAGTGGAAGACTCCGTGAGTTGCCGCTCGATTTCTTTAAGGTCTTCTTTCTTCCATAGCTTGGTCCCTGCACTGTATGCGGTTGCCACATATTGACTACTTTCTTTCCATAAGTACTGTGACATAGTGAAGTAAGTATCCATGCTAAAAGTTGTCGCGATAGACACTAAAGGTGTAATAAGAAACGATGCTGCTGTCTGTAAGTCATCACTGTTGGAAAATATGAGGGCGGGATATTTATAAAACCCGTCGCTTTGTTCGCTTGTTCCATCCTGTCACAGACATGATGTATCAGAATGGCGACGATTATTGAGATGTGTGTTGTCGTAAATGTAAGCGCTTCTCAGCGTAGAATAATATTATTCTATGTTTTAACTTGATGCAAGGTGAAGATGGTGGCCGATGCGGGTGGAGTAGGATTAGAAAGGCGGTGATGGTGTGGGCGGATCAAGTACGGCATCGTTTGGGCATGTACGCCGTATTTGTCTTTCGAAGGTAACGGCAGCCCGGTTCGGCACCTGATCCCATGCACTGCCGCAATATGTCGGCAGACACCCACAACATGTACGACATCTTACAGAGCCCGCACGGCACGGTGCTCCGTATATGCTTACCCGTGGGTAGGAAATGCAGCATGTGGGAAGATGGTTGGTTAAGTTCTTGATGCCCTGCTGCTACGATACCCACTTTCAGCCGTCTTGCAGTAGCCCGGGAGGATCCGATGTTAGAATTAAGATCTATCATATGGCTTATTACCGTATTGGGAAACGCCCAATTGGTGTCACACGAAGTCTGCGGATCTTTGCCGGCAGAGAAGATGCTGGATGGCCGATCTTATGCCCAGAAAGGGAAGCGTTCCTAGATGGTAAGGAGTAGATTCCCGAAACGCCAACTATTCAAACAGTACAGTAGTATACAAAAATTTTCACATTCCGATAATAACTCTGACGAGAAAGACACTGCTTAGGCATCATTGCTTGGAAGCGTTGTCCCAGCGGGCAGCCATTTCGTCCAACTTGCGCTTCATAGACGCCCCCGACCTCTGACTCGACTCTCCAGTGACAAAGAATCTCTCCATCGGATCCTCCTCTCTTGTGAAGCTGTCGATTCTGTCCTTCCTGCTAGAGGACTGTTTGGAGGACTGGTGGGAAGAGCTAATGGTGTTAATGAATGAGTTGTACGGGCAATGGGGCAGATATCACCTTGACTTGAATGAATATGATGAGGTGTGGTGAGGCATCGTGGTGGGATTTAGCTCGAGTGTAATCTTGACGTGGTTTGCTAGCAACGGGATGGTGGTTTTGAATGTGGAATTGACTTCAGTTCGATAAGAGCGGTTTCGACGTTGCGTGTAAGTAGGTATATATGGTATCTATAGACTTGCGTATGTGTGCGCGTGCGTGTATGCGCACATGTGTGTAAAGACGCAAGAGAAATCTCAAACAGCGAATCAATTGTCGAAGAGGAACGCAGAGAGTGTTGCCGGTGCTATTCGTGCAGAAAACTATCTGATTCTCACCCTATTGGGACGGCGAGAACTACTCGTTTTTATATTCCTAAAAGTMCCCTTAATCACGGCCATGATCAATTGCAAGCCGATACAAGGAAAAGAAAGGTGTATGCCACGTCAACGATGGAAGTAGAAAAAGCTTCAGAGTCATACGCTTGTCCACCGAAGGATCCCATAGTTGAAATGAGATTTGCTCCGGCGAAATGAATTGGGTAGGGTTCATTCAAAGCACAGGGTGACCCGACCGGCGGTGTGGCAAAAAGTTCGGCGAAGGAGAGAGGCGTATCAAGTTGAAAAAAAACACATTGTGACAGGCCTAGTTGAATGGTTGCTGACGACTAGTGGGAGGCTATGGATGGCATGGAATGAAACACGGCTTGTTGAGATGATGAAGACCGATCACCCTAGGGTCGGTTCTTGAATGCTTACCTGTAGATAGGAATACCTTGGATAGGGCACGGCATGCTAGATTGAAGGTCGCGGAGTCACGATACATCGGCGGCTACTGTTCAGTCGATGCTCTAGACCTCCACCGTTTGCTAATTGCGCCGAAGGAACAATTTATGGATAAGGCCACTCTCCTCCAATTACGCCGACGGATCCAATGTGTAGAGGCATCTGAGACGGACACGAGTGAAATCCCCGAATATGTAGGTACCATCGATCTGTGACGAAGCGAATGACAACTTGGAACCAAGTAGAAAAAGTAGGTACTAGTGACTGACGTACCGGACACAGCAGTATGATGAATAATGGCCGTTCATATTGACTACGGGGAATATGCCGTACCACTAACTACCCCAGTCCTCTCCGAGAAAAGGGTGATCAAAGATTGTTAGGCCAAGGAGGGCTGTGCATGGAAGCTTGACTTGGTTGACATGGTGCTATGGGGTTTCAGTATTGATGTTATGCAGAAGAACCATAACCTTAAAATTGCGGTGTTTTCGGCCGATGAAATCGGTGCGCGAACCCCGTGCAAACGTGACGAGTCTGAGTCGGGCCTTGCAGCCGCTTCCGTAGGGGACATCAGGATGGGGATGGGGATGGGAATGGTGATGGGGAGGGGCAGGTTAGGCCGCAATCCAAGTATCAATGGGATGATTTATCCCACCCTGTGTGACCAAAGGGTGGTGAGTTGTGCTTTGTTGAGAAGGGGCAGGTTTGCCGTTTGCCTTGTCCTCGCAACTGCGATCCTGGGTCGCGGCCGGACGAGGGAGATATATCTCTGTTGTAAGGTGGAAGAAAGCAGGAAGGGTCTAGGCGATTGCCGTTTCTACACTTCCATCAAGCAGATGGTTAACCCCGCTAAGCCCACTATTACGAAAGCATAGCCTTCCAGGACCCCAATGATGAAGTGGCTGATGGGCATGGGGATGAGAACTTCCCCTCATTCCATACTAGGTAGTATCAGCCACGATACCTAACCACAGCCACAGGCTACTGCGACCACCTGGCGACCCTGTAATTGAGTCTGCGTACCTATTCCCTCTTCTTTTCTCTCTCTCCGATCATGTCCCACGTCTCACGTCTCACGTCCCTCCCTCATCTCCTTCGGCAGGCTCTGGTAAGCCAACTGGTGCAACTGCACTTACGTCTCCTTTTTGTCCAATTCAACCATTTGCAATTGGAGGATTAAACTAAAAAACAAGGAAGAAATAAAAACTCTATCGTACTATCAAATCCTACGTTTCCGTCGGCAATGCTTTTGCCTATGATTGGAGAAATGAGTGAGCAGCTTATGATCTTCGTCAACTTGCATGGACGCAACCACTGCCATCAATCTTCTCTACATGGGCTGTAGACATCTAGATGCTTTCGGTAATCATTAACCGGGTCAAATTTCATGACTATAGGTTGGAGTGGCCAATGCACGGAGTTGCCTCTCATGCGAACTTCTCATGCCCGCAAACCTTTGCGAATGGGGAATCGCCAGGGTATTGAGACAACCAGAATTGGGTCAGAGCCTGCATGAATCGTCTGCTCCCTGCCTCTCTCCCTCCCACCTGGGACTGCCTACCTGACTGCCTTGTAGGTTGTCATCCTAGATCCTCATGGTAATTGGCTCAGATCCCCGAGCCCCCGTTGTTTTCTCACCCGCGGGATCGTGCAGGGGTGCATCTCGGCCACTAACTACCCTTGAGCAACAGAGCTTATGCGCCGAGTTGGCAGCTTCTACAAAAMCCCCACTACMCCCGTGAGCCGCGAGCCTCGTTTGCCATGAGTCGGTCCTCCTCTTCCTGTTGTATTTTCCCTTCCGGGACGAGTCATCTTAGATGTTTCTCAAGTCATTCCAAGGGAGACTGTTTCTTAAGCTCCTCATCTCTTAACAAACCCATTGCCTAGGTCGCCAAAATGAATTCGGCTTCACCTACGACTAGCACTTCGACAAACCGAGGTGGCCGCCCCAAGGATTGGACGGAACCCCGAGCTCGGAGACTAGTACGACTCTACATCTATACGAAGTTACCCTTTGATCTTATATTAAAACTTCTGGAAGATGGTGTATGGAAGCCTGGGTATGTTTGACCCTTGTACTATTGCTGCCGAGATCGCATCACTAACTCTGCCGCCACAGAAAGGTACGTGTAGTAGGCATTCAGATCTCGAGACGTGATGCCACATCCACCGAGATTGTTCATTACATCCATTTCGCTTTCATATTTACCAAAGTTGTCGCGCGACATACCTCGTGTCATCCTCCTGCCTTATAAACCGACGCTTTTTGAACCCAAGAAATTTGGTTGGCTCAGGGCACTAACCGGTTTATCTAGGACGCCGCCAACAAGGTGAAGAATACACTTCTCGGAAATGATCCTCGATGGATAAGACCAAAGGACGACAATGACGAGAAACAGCGCATTGCGGCTTTGAAGAATAGCCGCCGCGGAACGAAGTATCGCCAAAAGTCGTCGAATTCTCGCCCTACTCAAAGCCACTGCAATACGTGTAGCCCTAGGTGTCACGACGACGACTGCCTAAGTGTTGCTCAATCGAGCCGTCTTTCCTTCGAGAAGCCCAGCGCATCCATCCAACCCAAGCAAGAAGACATTGACTATAGTGCCGGGGTTGGATGCGACATTCCAGATATCGGCCACAACGAGCAAGCTGCTTATCGATACTCCTGGCTTCTCAATGGCATGGATGCCTCTCGCCAAGGCACCGGTCTGACCAACTCTACCGATACCAGCATGAGCAGCAGTTTTGTAGAGAAGCTCTCTACTGTGTCTCGAGATCAGGCGAAGGGGGCTTGGCGCGTCTTGAAACAATTCACATTCCCCAGAGATTTGGATTTGCAACCGGGAACGTCCTTCTCTCCGGTGGCGTCTCCCGGTTCGCAATTTCAGCCCACTCATAGGAGTTTCCTCAATCCAGGTGTGCCCGGTGTTCATGACGTATCCAGCGCGCGGTATGCCGTTCCCGGCGACTTCTTGAATATGGGTCTATTTGTCGAAAGAGGCCCATGCGACATTCGATCTTTATCCCACGAAACAGGAAGCTGCTGGTGTCGGATCGCCGAGGAGATTGCAGCAATTCAAGCTGTATGGTTAATTGATGGTGACCCCCGCACTGTTTATGGCGACTTTTCCCACGAGTTCTATCAAAGACAAGATGTCTTCGGTAATACAACATTCCACCACCTTGCCGCTGCCGATGAAAACCGAAATACCTTCTTCAATATCATCTGCCAAGCACTAAGATACCAACATTTGCCAATTCACAACAAGAACACGGCTGGACAAACGTTCCTCCATGTTCTTCATCAATCCTGGTTTGATGATGAACAACTCCTAGACCGGCTTCTCTATGAGCTGAAGGGGGCCAACTTTGATATCCTAGCGACAGATGTTTATGGACGCAGCTTTTTCCACTTACTGCAAAATAAGAAGCAGGATTCTATTCGCATTCCGCCCCACCTATTCGATTGGAACTTACTCAAACGGCGCGATGCTTTCGGGATCAGACCCATGGACACGCAATCAAGACACGCAGAKCCTGCTACAACGCTAGTTACACGCCCTGCCGGCCCCATGTTTGCAAGGAGTTTGGGCAAGGTGGAAAGCCCCCCAACAATTGGAATCGACATACCACCGGACAATGGAGATGAATCTCGAATCCGGCCCCAAGCTGAACTTCTCCAGATAATCGTCGATGCTATCAAAGTCGATATTGTTAACTCGACCCACCAGAACCCGCGGACGGAAGATTCACGCGGGCGGAATGCGCTGCATTGCCTTGCGGAGGTCGAGCTGGATGTGCATCGTGTTCAGGATCCCACCCACGATAACCTGCGACAGAAGAAACGGAAATTCAAGGAAGAAGACGGGGATTCGCAACCCGATCGCGGCCAAAATGGCAAACGGCTAGAATACCTCGAAGGATTACTTTCCGCGAAGGTTGACGTTAACCACTACGACAATCAAGGAGACACCCCTCTGATGGCCTTCATAAAATATAGGCCAGATGATTCTAGATCTGATAAGGAGAACATGGAGAGGATCATCAGAATGCTGTTTGACGCCGGCGCGAATCTAGAGAAACGGAACCGGAACGGGGAAACCGCCCTACACGTCGCGGCCCGCTCGGGTAAGAAAGTCGCTCTCAAGGAGCTTCTTCAATTAAAGGCCAACCCCTACGTCCGCGACGCCTGTGGCTTAAGCGTCCTCGCCGCAATTGATGAGCTCTGGCCCCACACCGAGGGAGATGGCGCGCTTACTGCACGACTAGAGGCGTGTCGGGCTGTTTTCACTAGCGCGGTGCCGACCGGCGCCCAGGAGCCTACTGTGTTACAGGAATGGGCGGCAAGGTGACCAGAAGCCGTCCCTTCTGCGCTAGATGATTGCTACGAGCGTGTGTGAGTACGAGAGATGCCCATGTATGATTATGTATTATGTATTTTGTACGGCACGGTTGATTTCATTCTGTACATGGCTTTTGGAGTTTGATACCCTTGTATATTTCAATGGAGTTCCCGGACATTCGAAATCATTCTCATTATGTATGTTCAAACGAGTGTATACGGGCCGACTTGAATGATTGCGACTGTTGGTTTCTGCTGTGTTACTGAGGCCACGACAGTAGGCCACCCACCTCTGCGCCACTGGGCTGTGGTAGCTTCGGGGCTAGATGATGAGTTGCGCGAGGATGATCATAATTTCCCAATTCGTTGATGAGAAACGAAAGCGCCTACATAGACACCTAGGTATTTACATTAAATGGATGATATAGACCAGGAGAGACAGTGTTTGATGTGACTACGAGACCCGCTGTCTGCCTCCTGGCGCACCTAATAGGTTCACCCGAGTAGCCGTTAGGCTTTCCTCTCAATTTCCTTTTTAGGCATGTGGGGCACACAAGGTGGCGTTGGTCATTGGCCCTCCTGGAACAAAGACTGATGGTGGAGGTATTATTCTCTCCGCTACTTCAAACTAATTATTTCAATTACATACAAAGTCACCGATCATCTTTCTCTTCAATATTCTCACCTGTCACAATCTTGGGGGTAATAGGCACATTTAAAGTGATACTCGTTCAGTGTCCCTGCGATCAGAAAGACACGCAGAGACTTGGATTTATTCTAATTACAAGGTAGGTAGATACCTACTGAGGTATCACCAACTAAGGTATCTAGGCCATAAATCATAGAATGGATCTCGTCTGGAATAGACGCCAGTGGAATATGACGATCATGTACGTCAACTTCTCGAAGACGGTATCCCTAGGGATCTTTTCGTATCCCGGCGGTCCCTTCTGCGCGAGGGCGGCGGCTATCTTGTCGCTCGCCGCATCTTCCCGCGCGTACCGCTCTTCTAGTTTTTTAGTTTCTGGCCCCTCGCCCTCTTTCGTATACCCGTCATTCTTGTCGTTGATGCGGGCTCTCATGCGCTCCTCTTGTCGTGTGTCTATCTTCGCGCTCACGTATACTGTTCTGCCGGGCTTCCTCGGGTCGATGTGCCAGTCCAGGGCGTCGCCAGGTTCGGCCTTCATCCAAGGGTATTTTGGTGGCTCTGTAGGTTTCTCAGGTTTTTTAGGCGCCTCGGGCTCTTCCTCAGACTCTTCATTGACCTCCTTTTTGACCTCCACAGGTTCTTCGGATTCTGAGGGCGTGGGCATCGGAAGTCCTGGGGTGGCACGCATGCTTTGCTGCAATGTGGTCCACGCTCGTATATTCTCGTTTCGTGATTCTATGCGTGCCCGAAGATCGGCCCTCAAGACTTCTCCGAGGCGTGGGTAAAGCAGGGATTTTTGATCGCCCTCGTTCCAGATATCCTCGAAGAGGATCCAGTCGTCAAGACGATCGAGCAGTGCCTGCTTGAGCCGCTCGTCTGATGCTGGCGGGTCTAAGGATAACAGCACCTTCATGTAGAGGCATCGGGTGAGTCTGACATGATAGGCGACGACTTTTGCAATTTTCAACATCGTGGCGCCGTTATAGCGGCTTCCTCCATCCCGCGCGTCTTCTCTGAGACCGTGGATTTCAGCATCCATTTTGACGAGCATCCGCTCTTTTTGCTCCTGAGTGCCCGGGACGGTATCCCCTTTGAAGTAAGCAGTTCGGCACTGTCGTATTCTCACGCCAAGCTCAGTCCTGTAGTTTGCTAAGGTCCCTGGCCGATTCACGGATACCGGCGTAAGCACTAAATGGCGCGGAGGTCTCGGTTTTGCATGTGGATATGATGCATCGTTATAAATCTCATCGATGTCGGCGTCCACGTTTGCCATGGTCATTCTGTAAGTCGTGAGGACGCGAGGCTTTTTCGGCTCTGGCTCTCCTGTCTCTTTTGGCTTTTTTGGCTCTTCTGGCTCTTCTGGCTCCGGCGCAGGTCGTTTTTTGGGCGATTTCTTTGCCTTTGCCTGGTCTATCCTCTTTTGCTCCTCGGGTGTGACCGAGCCCCCGAATCTCAACTTGAGACTCAAAACTCCCGGTCGCTTGCCGTCCCCGTAGAGGTACTCATCCGAGGTACACGGGTAGTCGACATACGTGGGCCGGGCTGTATCATCTTTCCAATTAATTTGCGACTTGACAGTAGCCGTGACGAGGCGAAGAGCTATGATGGCCTTCTCGACGCTTCGTTGTGAATGCATAACAAAGTTGCGACGCTCGACGTCATCGTAGAGATTCTCGTCACTGAGCTTCAGGAAGCCTTCGTATTCTTCTTGAAACCTTTTATGATCAATCAGATCACCGTCTTTCCAGAATGTCTGGTACGGGGGTTCAAGTTCCATGGCTAGCAAAGTCATCCTATAGACATGCTTCCGGATATTAAGGTCAAAAGCCCCGAACGGCTTGGTCGCCAACTCGTCAATACGACGCCAAATCTTGTAGTGGAAGTCCTTGTGGGCGGTCAACGCCTGCTTGGAATCATTAGCATATTGGTAAAAGCTTTCCAGAAGGCCCACGCCTCGTTTGAAAAGGGCCTCTTCTGGTTCGTGATCCACGTGGGCAAATCGGTTAGATGTCTGCAGCAATACCTCTCTTAATTTTGTGTAAAGAGATAAGTAGTACGCTGGAATACTGTAAAGACCGGCTTCTTCGAAGTCTCCGAATCCATATTGAGCGGCTGTCTCGATCTGCTCGATCTGCTTAGTCCACGCGTCTCTCCATTGCTCCACGGTAAAGGAGGCAGTGCTAGATTCTAAAGACATTGTAAATGTTATCCCCAACAACAATAGTGGTGGCGTTAGCCAGCAGAGAAAAGTGAGTTACTGTATATCGGAGGGATGTGATGGGTTTGTTGGTGGTAATTTGTGAAGGTGTAGAAAGAAAGAAGTTAACACTGGACAGGTCGTGTTCATAAAATGGAGAAATCTGCAAGTTAATAGCCTGGGCTGGAAGTTACCATAATAAGAATGGTGTCACGCAATTGACAAAGACCTAAGCATCGCAAAGGGAATAGAATAGACTTCGTTTCCTTTGATTATGCTGGTGATGATTACTGAATCCGTCGAGCTTTGTCTACTAAAACAATTGTACCATTATTACAAGTTACCGTATTCGGACTTTCCAATCGTGATGAAACACTCTGCTTTCATAGCTTCTCTTTTGAATGAACATTCCTCCAGTCTTTAATTTAGAAGACTTTTTTATTTGACTTGATCCCTACCATTTTGGAACGCCTCCATAGTATATCAGAACACTTAGATAGCCCATCTCGCTATAAATCGCATGCATGTTCGAATAACTAGATCTCCAATACAACTTTTACGTATATAATGGCCGACTTTGGATTTGACTTCCCCCCTGCCCCTGAATCCCCCGTTTATCCCGAACACCTCGACCCGTTCGAAGTGCGACAATCAGATGGGAAGGGGCTTGGTTGTTTTGCTACTAGAGATATCGAAGCTGGCGAGTATATTCTCAGAGAAAAAGTTGGCTATAAAGTCCAATCCTTACCTGGTGAAGGGCCTCAATTGGGCGACCTAATTTTCCAGTACCAAGTACTTAGTGACGAGGATAAACAAACGCTGCAGAGTCTTTACGGAGCCGAAGATAGTGAGAAGTTAGGCAATAGAGTTCAGCGCCTAGCAAATATTGGAATACAACCTGTCGAGGAGCAAGAAGAAATTGCTGCATTAGAATTAATTTTTGCAGCCAACAACTTTATCATACAAGATGCCATAATAGACCACGACGGGACAGTCAGCCAACCAACCGAAGACGCTATTTTCTTCCGGGCGAGCAGGTTTAACCACGCCTGTGACTTTAACGTAGTGTACAACTCAATGTCAGTACGAAATTATTGGATCTCTCGAGCTACTCGGCCTATAAAAAAGGGCGAGGAGCTAACCATATCCTACATTCCCCCCTACCCTTCAAGGGAAAGGCGGCAGAAAGCCTTGACTGATTGGGGTTTTGTATGCCAATGTACGAGGTGTCAAGGATGGGACGAGGAATACGATACGGTCCTTAGGGAAGCCTGCCGTGAGCAGGGACTCTTTCCTGAAGGGGAAGAGAACGTAATTCCGCCTCAAGAACCCCATGAAGAACCAGAACAAGCTCTTCTGAGACAGCGCGTTACACTACTTGAAAGGCTCCAGTGGAGGCCTGCGTTATACTTTGCGTAAGTACCCCAATAAACGAACTAATTAACAACTCACTCTAAACTTACCTTACCTAAATAGGGAACTTGGCTATGCCATATGGCATGAGTACCGTGGTATTGAACTGGAGAAGGCAGATGAAATGGACCGGGCCAAAGCTCTCCTGAGGCAGGCCATCCCCCTTTATTCAAAGGCGCTTGCGACGGGCACTAGTATTTGGGGGGAAGAAGACCCCTTTGTACTTGAAGCACTTCACAATTACTCATCAGTTGTAAACAGACTCGCAAGGTATTTGCTCTAAAACACAAGTGGAAATCTCGCGTATAACTAACACATCAGTAGATTAAACAAGCCTCAGGAAGAGGCGGCGCCTAAAAAGGAATAAAGTCATTGTATAATTATCCTATGTAGCAATATACCCACTGGCATTAAGCCTAACATAGACATAATTCAAAAGTATATGACCACGAAAATCAAGATATCTTCTTCCACGTAGCAATGCATACCTAATCAACGGGAAAATATTCCCAACCTCACAACTTCTGTCAAGCAGTATTAATAAGCCTTATCCAAACCTCTTTATACCTCATCATCCATGGCTATTAAGCCGTAGATCGAACCTACAAGAACGCAACCTGGGTGGATATTGTCACTGTCGTGTATAATATGATCCGCAATAAAGATGTGAAGCTATGTTATTTTAATACTAGGTATCCATAAGGAAAAGTGCAAAGTCTTCCACTACCCTCATTCATTAAATCGACCTGGAAATATCCACATTCCAGATCTATCTTGAACTTAACACATGTGAGTATACCGCAGTATAAGATAATGATGCTGCGGCTTTAGGTTAGACAATCCCTAATTGAGTAAATATAAACATGCTTTATGTATATTATACGTTGATTCTTCAAAGCTAGGCCAGCGCCCAATGTCACTGACCTAGGCTCTTCGGCGTGGTGAATTACTACTAGGGATATCAGGGGCTACCAGCCATCGAACCATACCTCAGTGAGGAGCAGTTCTCTCTCATTGTGTCATGAGAAGGTTATGGGTCAAAACAGTCAATTTATACCTCTGTACGAGCCATCTACGCAGCGATCATGTATAAGTTACTTGCTCAGAACAAAAAGGAATTATAGGATCCAAGGTATGTCGCTTTCACCCCAACCATCCCTACACTTTCATGCCCATCAGCTAAGGAGCCGAGCATCCTCCTTGAAATCCCTAACCAATATTCCTAAAATTAAACATCTGCCTATTGCGAGCTCAATCATCTGGGCTCTTCGCATAGGGGCTCCTAGACCTCAATTTCCGCCCATATAGCCAGAAGGCCAGAGGTGCTGGAAGCAGTATGACGGCAATGCAACCCAGGAGGGTCAGCGTCCAATGGGTGCCTATGCCTTCATACATTGGCCTTACAGCCATGACCATGCCCCCGGCGACTAAGTAGCGAAGGATTGTGATACTAGCTAAGCCTATGGCGGCATGGTCCCCGTAACTATCGATGATATACTCGTAACTCGAGACGTAGATCGCTATTATGACTATGCCGAAGACGAAGCAAGCGCCCAAGTCGCTCCAGATTGATATGCTACGCTGATCGCCCCAGCCCAGCCAAAAGAGACTAATTGGGAGTAGCGGCGCGGCAACGATCGCAGGCCAGAGTCTAAATTCCGGCTCAATGGACGAGCCGCGCACGAATTCAGTCTTCCATCGCGCCCAGCTGTAGAGACCGGGGGCGAACAGCGTGAAAAAGGTCGCTCCAGCAGCGATTGACGCGAAGCAGGACCCCGTAAGAGCGGTGGAGAGTTGGTACGTCTCCTTGAATATGTAGTCGAACCCGGACAGGAACGTAAACAGCAGCACGTAGAGTAAGATCAGATATCCGCCTAGCACCGCGATAACGGGTTCCTGGGTGAGAAACTTCGCCGGCAAGGGTCCTACTTGTCTAAGCCTGCGGAAAAAGGACGCCGACTCGGCGTGTTCGGAGACGTATCGACTATCCCCCGTGATGCGTCTCAAGTGCCTCGCTTTCCAGTCGAGGAGGACGGGTAGATACGTTTCTGGCAGGAATAAAAAGGAGACGAGAAAGGCAAGACTGGAGATGATTAGGGTCACCCATTCTGTCCATCGCCACGATAGGCCCGGATTCGACACAATCCACCCACCTGCTACCGGTGCAATCGCAGGGGCTAATCGACGGCAATGTACTCTATCAACAACATGCTCTGGGACAAATCAAAATATACGAGAATACATACCTGCCACATTTGCCCAAGCGATAATCGGAAACGCGAACGCCCTTTTCACAGGGCGGAATTGATCCCGCACGCTAGAACCATTGATGCTCAGCGTGGCGCTGGAAAAGAGGCCAACCAGAAAGCGGCACACCACCTGCCCCCCAAACGTCGGCGTCAATGCCGATCCTAGGACGAAGAATAAATAGCAAAACGTCGAGACGAGGTACGTAGGGTTGCGGCCCACGGTCTCGGATAGCGGGCCGGCGAAGAGCGCACCGGATCCGATGCCGAAAAGATACATGGCGGTCGACAAGTTTTCGGCAACCTGGCTGACGCCGAACTCGGCGCTGGCAGTTTTGTTCGCCATCGACTCGGCTGCGCCTGCCCATGCCTGCGCGAAGATAAGGAAGGAGAGGATGGCGATGTTCTTGCATCGGGATATCAGGGGCCAGTTCTTCGGATCGAGGGGGTCATCGTCGCCTTCGATACGGACGACGATTCTGTCCTCGCCATGACCGCCTGTAGTGGTGTGGCCATTTTCTTTACTCTCTAATGCGCTTAGAGGGTAATAGTCTGCTCTAGGTGCTTCCACATCATCAGAAACCGGGTTCTGGTCTTTCTGCGATGTCGCTATCTTTGACTCATTCTCAACCTCTCGCTGTAGGTCCCTTCCCATGCGACGGTACTGGACGTAAGACCACATGGTTTGAAGAAATGGAAGAAAACAGGGACAACCTCTCTCTATACGAATGCGGCCAATACATATTTAAAAGACTTTTGGTAGTATCTCGCCTCCCAATTGATGATATTGTTTGACCAGAATATGCATCGGTGATGCACAATGATAGAAATAGGTCGCGTGACAGACTACTCCTTTCAACAAAGATTTTGGAGTTGACGTCAGGCTATACCCTCATTTTAATGCATACCAAGAAATACTGCGCCAAGAAGTACGTACGGACMCCAGCCACAAGGCAAAGGTAGGGCCAATATTTTAGTTGATATTGTCACGATGACTTCATCGAGACGGGGAAGTGGAGATCTCCCAATTGGAGCCGCACTTGACAATTTAATGCCAAGGTTAATCGCTTGCCAATTGGAATCCATCCGCTGATAAGATATAGAACTAGTATAATCGCTTATACCATCCATATTTTTAGTCGTTCTCATTATCCCCTTTAGGGATTAATGCTTGGACTGAGCGAATAGGTTGAATTGGCTTCCAGCCTACCCTTGGAGCCCTCAGCCTCTCACCTTGAACGGTTGCCTTTAGCCTCTAAATCCCTGGTGATACCGTAGCGACTTATTATATGATTGAGCCTTCCCTAGCTATTCATATCTCAAATCGTACCTACCTAAGAAATGGTCAGACACAAACAATGAGCTCGGGAGTCGGCAGCTAGCGGGGACCATCTCGGGTGCCATTCGCTTCGTAAAGAGCTATCGGATATCGGGCTCGCACTATGGCTTCTCATTTCATTCGCACCATACTCCCGTTCTTTCTATCTGTCATAGGTGTCAGAAACGCCTTGATTATAATACGCCTTGAGCATCCTGGACGGATTAGGTAGCTTGAGGTCGCCTGCAATGAATGCTTCGAGAAGCGGGAATGCTCGACAAGGTAAATATAAATCGGTGGTGAATGTCTAGCGCTGGATGGCCTGACGTAAGGCTCTGGGTCAGCTAATTGCGCTAAATTAGTTGGTCGGGTGCCCCGCCATCAGAGAGCTGACTGAGTGGAGGGGAGAACGATATGGAGTTTGTGATGAAATACTACGAGCCTCAATAGGTACTTACGTAGACTAGATCGGAAGGGGACGAATGGTCATACGTGCACTCGGTATAGATGCATCGCCAGTTGTCCCCAAATTTGACAAATATATCATTCCTCTTCGGGCCATCGGTAGGATGGCAATGTTTAACTCGACGTGTCCGGGAAAATAGTGGGATTCTGATCCGATATGTCTCGGTTTCCTGCAGGCTGCCGCAAATTCGGCACGGAACCAGTAGTCGCAAGCAAGGGGAGGGGGAGAGTGACGGTGAATGGGCAAGTGCCGTCGGGKCCATTTTCGTGGTGCTCGATGCAGAATGCATGGATGCGGCGCACTGCAATAGCTAAACTCAGCCATCTAACGACCGTCGGATATGTTGTTTAACAAGGCCGCTCGGGAATAGTAGTCATAACATCCAATTTTATCTCATAGTGCATGCTCACTGGCCACATCTTTGGAATGAAATTGCTAGATGAATGTCGGGCAACCGCACACAATTGTCCATCCGATCCGATAGGCTTGGAGTGCCTATAGTAATACAGAACCAGAGATCGGAACCAGATTATGTAAGATGGCCCAATGACAGCGTCTGGAATTGGTGTAAGGCATCAAAAGTGGCAGGCTCTGTGGTTGACCTGCATGAGAACGTGACCAGATCCATTTGGAAACATTTCTGTCGGTGGGCTGTTTCCCGCTTGTTTGCCTTTGCACCTCTTCTCCAAGTCCGCCCTTTTACAAGGTTCGTCTGAAGCTTCTTTCGCAGCCAACAGATGTTGCCTTCTTACTTCTAGATGTCACGTCGACCGGCCATTCCCCGAATGGTAAACTGATTTAGTTCGAGTTTAGGTTAAGTTCTCCGCCTTACCTTACATGTGATGGACAGCCCTGCGAGGCTTTCCCACCCCTCTGGTCTGTGCGTTGGTACGGAAGCTGGGGTCTCCCGTTCCCGCTAGGTACCTGGGTACTAACGTATAGGGAGGATCCAATTATAGCGGAAAGAGTCTAGTTCCTCTCGTTCTAGACTTGTTTATATTTGAAGTTATCCTTGATGTGTTTTCCTTCGCATATACAGCCCTACAGGATACATGTAGGTAGAAATTCAATTGCTACAGAGCTAATACATGTATTTCGTCCTTTCTTGTTTGCTTCAATGTTCCTTCCCCCCCTCTGCGCCCTCTTGAAACGCCGACAGAGGTAACCCCCACCGTATTGATTTGCCTCTTGTACTGTCAGCCCACACGGTCTGGGTGTGCACGGGCTCGGCCTGTGCCGGACAGCCGGGTTAGCGCGTTGTCTTGCGTGCCGGAAAACCGAACAAGCCCCAGGGAAATTCTTCAACCGTCATACTTGGCACTCAGGAAAACGGTCGCATTGGATGATCGACCCTTCTACATCCCTCTGTCTTTCAAAGGAGAAGCCGGGCGGAAGATGACGAGCCCTTCATTCATTCCATGATTGAACTCTCTTTTTGCTCTCGTTTCAGCTCCGCTGTCCACCGCGCATGATGACCACGTCTCACGGCATCGAGCTCACCATCAACGCAACCACAGGACGCCGAGCCGGCCTGGGCGAGCATACAGATCCTCGCCGACATGCGCCGCCGAGGACTGCACGTCCTGGAGAGGCCGGGCTGGACTCCCTGCCGCTCGAGCTCCAGTACCTTATCATCTCCCACCTGGACCTATCGAGCTTGGTCACACTGCGACAGACCTATCCGCTGTACCGCCAAGTCATTACAGCTGACCTTGTCCGCAGGCAGTTCACAAGTTGGAATGGCCTGCCTACCGCCGCCCTGCGCAGCTGCTGCACTGAGTGTCTATGTATGCCGGGACTTGATCGCCTAATTGTAGACACGACACTTCCGGAAGACACATGGCGGTCAATCTGTTTCCGCTGCTGGCGGGACCGCTTAAGCCGTGAAAACCAGCGCAAGCACTGGCCAGGGGTCCAGATGGCTAACGGCGAGTACGGCTACATTTGCCACTTCTGCACTTGGCCTGTTCCTAGCGGCGACTCCAAGATCTCCAACAGCAGGAACATGGAGTTGCACGCCCCTTGTAGGGTCAGGAGGGTCGTCGTCATGATCTCGTGGCTGATAATGGCCATCATACAATTCGGGCTCGGGATGCTGGCCGCCGTCTTGGCCTGGACCATGTTCCGACACTCGCCAACGGTCTTGATACCTGCAAGCGTACGGGTTCCTTCATTCACCTTCCTTCTTTTGACGTCGGCGTTCTGATGATGCGACTTTTTAGATCGATTTCGGTCTGGCGGTTCTAGCATTGGTCATCTTCACAATCCGAATTGGCACCACGAATGAGCAAACATATACGCGCGCTCTCGCTCTAGAGCTGGTAATTACCTTCATCCGCATCCCTCCCGTTACTTACACCGCGCGCGAGACCGTCATTTCCGAGACCACCCAAGGCGGCCCGTTCCCCAAATTTGGTTTCGGCGTCTTTCTAATTAACCTGTAAGTATGCCTGCTCATACAGTATCTCAAATCACTTGGCGATACTTGTGATGCTAAGCTCGTTTCTTCGGCAGGGTATTCCGTTTCCTGGACATGGTTGGCTACACGTTGCTCAACTGCGGCTATGATCCACGGAGTATCTTTTTAGGGGGCCTGTCTTTAAGAAAGAAGCTTCTGTATGGCTTTTGCACGTTCATGGTGTGGTTTGCGTTTATACCATTTTGAGGACGAAATAGTTGTAATGAACGACGTAAGCCAGCACGTCGCATCAGTAATTCCCACGACGCCGACAGTACAGCTGTCGGCGATAATAGCGTGTCCTTCTGCACAATCTTCATAACTGTCATAGGTAGCGTATCGTTAGAGCATAGTTGGTCTGGCAACTAAACTTCGTACCACGTACCCGGTTCATTTCGATGCCAGGTCTTTGCGCCATCCTGGATATCGAGGACAGACGTTCTCAACTGTAATCCTCGGCATCTCGATTGATCACCTTTCTCACGGCTAGTCCTCGACGCCGGGTATCAGGCACGATGGGCTGACGTGAGCACGAGGGGACTTTTGCGCGTACAAGCGTCATGGACCAACGCCGATGATGCTAGATCATTAAGGAGTAAGGGGTAGAGTCGGCCAGGCGAAGGACGGATACCAAGAGCGACTTGAATTATAGAAGAAGAATAATAATATTAAACTTTCAAAGCAGCCTCAGGCACAGAAGTGTGGATTGAAATGCCTTTAGATGACGAAGAACCTACTACCACTGTTAGCTGCGACGAAGTGATAGACACAAGAGAGAGCCTTGAGGGCGTACGAGATGACTACCTGATCAGCCGTTGGGCTTCTGAACGCTGTCGTATAAGGGGTAAACTCTTCACACGGTCTAGCACTTAAAGCGTGCCGCTACTCCTAGGAGTATTAGGTATAATGTATCGATGCTTGTATATATGCCGCGATCTTTGGTAGATAGGCTTAGGACCGCGCGCAATGATATTGCTAGTAATACGCCCTGGTTTTCGTAATGTGGCGAGGCCTTCTTTTCTCTGGCCCGTCTAGCGTCAACGGATTCTTGTTTGGGCGACCGTTAATTCAATCCGTTTAGGCACCTTCCCTGTATGAGAAAAGCTGGCCAACTTCATACTATGTAGTCAAGTCTAACACTCTCGTTTAACATTCCTGGACAGAATTAGAAGATCGAAGATAAATCACGTTGGATAGGTATAAGAGTGATGGAGAATTGGGTCTGCATAGGTGTTACTTACGGTAATTATAGAGCTCTTGCCGCTTGCTCACAGTGGTTCTGTGAGATGTGAGATGTGTTGACTAGTACTGGTAGGCCCTGGGCTTGATATTAAATCGTAAGACAGCCTTCGTCCCCAGATAGGGTCATCCTTGGGGCGGATTGGCTCGATGGCAGCAAAGCCCATGAATGAGATGGGCGACGTCGGTTAATGTCGAGATGATGTATCGCGAATAGTTGTTGGTAAGAAAATGAGAGGTTGACGACTTCGTGGAGTCTGACGAAAGAAAAGGGGTCGAAATAGTGAAGCGCCGATATCTCCTTGGAAGCCATCCAAAATATGGATGAACTTCATCAGTCGCGGTCCTTGACTTTATTTCGTACCTAGCTCTTCTTAATGGGAGATTAGTTTCATCGGCCGAGGGACATATCTCGCTGCGGCCCTTGCCCCTTGCGATGGCAGAAATATAACTCGTCTCCCACTGTCTCTGGTTCGGGTAGTCTTTAGAGAGATGGAATCCTGTAGCCCTTATGGCTTCGAAAAAACTCGGCAAAGGCTAAAATGATGGAAAGAAAGAAAGAAAGATAATATCTCTTATCTCTTGTAGAGCGTATGGGATGAAAGTTTATAGGCGCAGAGCATGTGTGTTCGAAGAAGGGGAATCTGAAGTTGATGACAATTCAGTTGGGGTTTGATTCAGACAAATAAGCGTAGTCCTGTATGATGTAGAGGAGGCTTTGGTGCTTTATGGATTTGAAATGTAAGAAAGAGGAATGGAACTTGGGTCCATCGAAGGGCAGATCAATACATGTATTCACGCGGGTCCAATGTGCGGTTACTTCCTTGCATTCATGTATCACCTTACCGCCCGGACTTGCTCGGCCAGTGCGAGTACTAAATGTGAGGTGAACTCGGACGTTATCTCAAATTTCCTGCATTCTGTATTTACATGTATGTGCCGAGAAGTGATGGCAGGCGTGCCGAGTGAAGTCTCATTTGATTAGATCCAGGAGGTGATAGATCTTCAAAGAGGATCACATCGTCAAGAGCTTCGACTATATCTTCCACTCCCTAACGTCTAATTTCACAGCCTTTTTATTATAAGATAGGCCTTTCTACAAATTCAAATCGGCTTAATTGTAAGTCCAGCTATCATAACTGAGTGGCTGTTAGATGCCCTTTGGAAAGAAAAAAATATATAATAATAACAGGGATCTATTAAATGTTGGCTTGGGGAAATTTTGATCACATTATTTCAGCTATTTCTCATAGGTACAGCTCCGAGTGGTAGGCTTGAATCATCCAAGTTGCTGAGCGTTCTTGACTCCTCAGCCAGTCCATGATCCCATTCTCCCTCTTCATATCAGATATTTCTCTAGAGCCACCCGCTCCAGAGTTCCATTCGCCTCACGGCAGTTAAAGCAAGCTTCTTCGCATGTTCAGTCTTCGCGTTCTCGGCTTCAACCTTGAATCTATCCTTCCAGAATCCCCACCTTTCCGGGCTTAAACCGGGCATTCCCTTGAAGAGCGACCCAGGTCTTTGCATGCGGCCGATGGAATCGGTAACTTCCGGGTATGGGTTAGCAAGCAGCGCTTGGAATAGACGCGTACCATCGTATTCGATATACAGCGCTGCCGTGATTAGCTTCGTGTCTAACTCAGCGCTGTGCGGAGGGTTCGGCTCCTCTAGGGCGTCGCGCAGATGCCGTACTTGCTGGTCATTGTCGAGGAATATTCCAGCCGCGGCAATCCTGGCGTGAAAGGCATGGAAACGTATCCAAGCCTGGTCCATCTTGGCCTGATCTTCCTCGTCGTCTCCAACACGAAGACGTTGATACTCGTGCGTCAGAGTAACGCCTAGCATCGGGAGGTCCCTCCAGGTCTGCCACTAAGTTGCCGAGTTAGCTTTAACGAATACATATACATAGGTTGATGGCTAGAAATGAATTCAACTTACAATGTCCCATATTTTAAGTCCGGTGTTAGGTAGTAGCTGAAGCTCCTTGATGACTTTTACTATTTTGTCTTGAGCGATGTGGTCATATGGTATTTGCTCTACGATTCTATAGATGGCCATCCATAGCTCGGAAAGCTCGACATCTTCCCATGATCTAAACCCACCTTCGTACACGGGCTTATTGTCGGCTATGGCACGGGCTGCTTCTGCGGCGGAAATAGTGCCCCTTGACCCGAGATAGTTTCTCAAGACTTGAAAGACGGGCTTGGCCACAAATGACTCCCACTGCAATGTCGAGTTACTTAGTTCGAAATGGTCCTCCATGTTTCAATGCTGAGGCTGAGTATTTCGGCTTGGATGCGGTTAAACTTTTGAAGTAGATATTGGTGGATAAATAGAGAGTACAAGAAATAACACCTGTGTTAGGTACCTTAGTGGATATGAGAAGGTAGGATATTCCAGCTTGGGTTGACCAAATATTGCCTTGTGAAAGCAGCTTACCGCCTATATAACTTAATAGGAAACAATGGTTGCTGTTTTAGTGGCTTCCATTTGTGAACGCTGTTGTGCGATAGAGACAAGTATACCTCACAAGAAACATAAAGGCTAGGTACCTGAGGTGAGAATCGCCCGGTAAGTGTAGGTAAGGATGCATTAAAGAACAAGTCATATCAGATACATATGTAATTACAAATAGATGGAAAGTTGAAAGGCAGMCCTCAGTCCCAGCTCCCCTTACCCAATGCAGTCCCCCCGCCTATCGCAATGCCACATATTAACGACGCTGAAAATGCAGTAAACACTGAACCAACCAATAGACCGCTATGCTTCCATCCATGCTCATTAAACAATGCTGAGAAAACCTAAAATGCGAGTGATGAAAGAAAACAATGCCGTGAAAGAAGAGTCAAACAAGGAATTGTCAAGTGAGCCCTTGGACCCGCATCAATTCTGCTTCGGGGCCTTGTCCAAGACCAAAGAATTCAGAATCGTTGCCATGCGAATGCGCGATTCGTCTTCGGTGAGCGGGGTGGGAGACTGGGGCGATCGGAGGTGCCGGTCCTCAGCGTGGAGGTGCGGGTTCAAGAACCGCTGCAAATTGTAGCCCACATCGACGGGGACATTAATCTTGGGCCTCTGGACCGCTTCAGGAGCGATGTCGTCTTGGCTGTCAAATTCATGTCATTAGCGGCGGTGGATAAGGGKAGATGTTTCAGAAAGGCCGCCAAAACTCACTTTAAATACTGGACAGCACGTGCTGAACCGTCGACTTGGCCGTTATTATTCGCCATTGTAAGGGACCCAATGGGGCGGGCTAAATGAGCTTTCCAGCGACTTGGGTTGGGACTCGTTTAGCGCTCGGCTACAGCCGCTAGGAGGACGCGAAGGGTTGTAAGGGTTGTATGGCCCCTGCGTAAGTGGCTGTGGGGTAGATAAGATAGTCGCACTAGATAAGGAGGAGAGCGAGGGGAAGTCGTATTTGGTGCAACTTTTCCCAGAGCTGAGTCCATACAACAACAAGAACAAGAATATAAACGAGCAACGCAGCGGCCGCTATGCAGTTGATCGAGTAGCCTCAACCTAAAGGGACACTGATCGACAGAGGAAGAAGTTGAGCCTGCCGATCAAGCGCAACTGGAGGGTCAAACCCGCGGTTTATGTAGAGAATCCCCCAAGCACGAGGGAGGATCGACTCCAGCTGTCGACTTTGGTCGCATGGAGTCCTCGTGGACACCTCGCGCTGGCTTCTACATTCAACCTACTTTGACTAACCTCCATCCATTCAATCCAACCCCCACGACACAAGACTAGGCAGGACCGGGTACCGTAGCTCACCGGAGAGAAAAGACGCCATGCCCTGACGTACCTATGTCGTCGGGGAATTACATGATGTCATTGAGATCTTCGTAGGTCCATCACCTGCAGTAAAGCTTAATAGACTCCCCAGTCATGTAACCAAATGGAGAGGCACGGTCGCGGACAGATGTGAATGGCCAGAAATTGAGGCTGATGGGTGTTCTAAGGCTTCTGCTCAAGGTCCAGATTCAGTTAGTTTAGCCCCCACAGGCTGTGCTGATCCCCCCTACTTGGAGTCGAAAGGCGGCAACCTGAACCGGACAACTATTCAATTATGGGCTGATTTTTCTTTTTCCTTTCGAATTCCATCTGACAGGTAGAAGCGGATTGCTACGTATGAGAATAGCCGATCGGGCAAACTTGGAACCCAACAGTCCTGGACAGCATCATGATCCGACTTCTTCCCCCTTGAGCGCCTAGCGATTCAGCCCTCGTGATCGCAACCACGAGAAGATCATACCCTCATTCTCACTAGAATATCGATTCAATAAGACCACATCTGGTGCTACCACACTATGAGCATTTCGTCAGAGTTGAATGGCAACCTCACTTCACCGTGGTGATCGTTATTCCGTCCTTCCTGTGGGACCCCCACGAAACGACAACTCCCTTTGAAATAATCGAAGCTCACCGAACGACAATGACGTCGAATCGTTCGGAATCCGCAACGTAACAATAGCTAACCAGACTAAATGACGTAGGCATAAGCCATGATCATGAAGCTAATTGTCGAAGCACTTATGGGGTGTGAAGGCGTTTCTTGGCCAATATTGGATCGCGCGCTACTGGACGAGCAATTCAGCTCTCGCAATCTAGAACCCAAGAACTATGCATGAATCGCCTCCTCGAGTGTAAAAAGGCCAATTTACCGATGGACTGTTAGAGTCTAGACTTCTCGCCCAGCTGCGTTCTCACGAGACACGAAACTCATGTTCGAATTATTTTTTTTAGGCTGGCTACGTCATTGGTAACAGGGGCGGACTAGCTGTGGACGCGCAAAGACGCAAGCCCCTGGACCCTGGATGACAGGCGTCTGCAGGTAGCGGACCCTTAAATTCATCAGATGGGGAAATGGGCTACCATGGAATGGATTTCTTGGAAATCTCGATGCTCCGCAATCGCAAACGCAGTACGCAAACATTCGACCAGGACTCGTATTCCTCCGGCTATCGCTCCGATGGCACGATATGCAGCCAATCAGCTACGTGGCGCATATTGCTGATCCGTCGCGACGAATCAGACTATTGTTGACTGTATGTAAGCCAATTCAGGTGGGTGGGAAAGTCGCACTTCAGGCAGAACATAAGGCAGACGGCGCTAGTTATAGCGTTGGATGCCTCGAGGGTCTAGTTCGCCTACCTTGACCTCCCTACTGAAGTAAGGGGGGTCAACGTCTAAGGTGAGCTCCTCGGATGTTTCCCCGGTACGTCAGCGACATATTGCGAAATTGTCACCACGTCGCTGAAAGCGAGAAGCGCTCCTAGCCTCTAGGACCAGAGGGCACATGGCCTGCGTGGAAGTACATACACATTGGTTACACAGATCTTCAGGTCTAGATTGTTCGCATTGCTAGGGTGCGGGGCCACCATGGGACATTTTGGCCACTAAGATTGTCCCTACGATACCATCGTCGCTACGTTACACAGCGGATTATATTCCGAGACACACATGTAGCAGCCTACTTCAACTGAGCAATGTCAGCATTGGAATTTACTGGTTTTCAGGATGGTCTTATTCTGATGTCAATGTGCATTCGAGCTCTATGCGAAGGCTGAGAGCTTTAAACACCAAGTTAGGCAGAGAGCTGTATATCGATAATACGACCGAAGACATTGCGTCACCAGAGTGTCAATGTAAGTTGAAGCATTTTACAGTGCCGAGATACACGACATAGTGTTCGATTGTTTCCTACAATTCTTGTTATGTACAGCTCACTTAGGTACCTACATCACAACAAGCCCCTTTTTGACGATTACCGCCGTCCTAGAGCCTCGAAGCCGGGGATAAATCATCCCGCTTCGAGATTGTTTGCTCAAAGATTCCCGAACGTCCAAGAGCTCTCCCACGTGTACGCCTGACCCGGTCCAGTGATCTGCTTATTGACACGTCCCCATTCAGGACTTCGTTCATACGACGTTAGCCCTCGAATCATAGAAAGCGAAAAATTTACACCTTCACCTTTAGCGCGGGGGGATGACGTCTCTACCAGGGGCGGGAAAAGAAGAACAAGGGGTTGTCTTACTGGTTAATACCGTCAACGTAATCCTGTGCCTCGATCGCGACGCAGGAGCTCCTAACCACCTTGCGGTTGGTCTTGGTACCCTGCGTGCTCTTCAGGTTGGCAGATCCGTCCATCCAATTGCACGAGTAGATGACAACCCCGGCCTGGTCGGTGCGCAGGTCAGCCTTGATGCCGGAAAAGGCGCTGGCTAACTGGACAACGGCAGCATCCTTGGGCGCGTCGTCGATGAGGAAATAGCCGTTGTAGCCTTCGCAGGCGCCGCCGCCGCCACAGTTCCCAGCAAACGTGGGGTCGCCTCGCGCGTGACCAAGGAACAGATCGGGACGGCTCGCGAAGTCATTGATGCTGTTTGGCTCAGCCGTACCGATCTTGCCCGTGGGTAGCGCCCCGTCGTCAGCGACCAGGTACCGCTTCGAGTACGGCATGTACAGCGTATGGTTCCAGATCTTGACCGTGTCGGGGTTCTTGTACGCATCCAGGTTGAAGTAAGTGTGGTGGGTCAGCATGAGCGCTTTTGCCGTCCAAAGTCAGCAAAGGTAGTAAGTACCCAAAATTGCTACTTCATGGAGGAAAACATACGGGTCTTGGCCTCGGGCGAAGTCGCCTCCATCTTGATGTTCCACTTGCTGCCACTGACGCTGTACGTCACCTGACCCTTGACGAGACCCAGCATCCCCTGGGACGAGTTCGACGCGTCTCGGACGGTGAAGGTGATGGAGTCTTTAGTGAAATCCGTAACGTTCCATACACGGTACGACCAGTTATTGGTGCCACTGTGCAGTGTGTTGCCTCCATCGTTCAACTGCGTCGTGTATGTCGTGCCGTCGATCGTATACTTACCCTTTCCGATGCGATTGACATACCGGCCGGGGATGCTGTTGTATACGGGGTGTCCTGGGTCCTCGGCTAGAATCACAAAGTTAGTTACTCCTTTTTCATGAAGTATGTTAGTATATAGGAAGGTATATTCACGATAGTAGTTTATGTCGTCGTATCCAAGAACTACGTCGACGTCCTCTCCGTTTTTGTCCTTGACGAAGAGATTGGTGAGTGTGGCTCCGTACGGGATAAACTAGATTGCCTGGGTGTCAGCATGTCCCTCCGCTTCCCGTTCGAGACTCCAACATCGCCGAACCTTTGCTGTTATGCCCGACGATGATATGGTGTATTTCCCATCGTCCCCGGGACGAGGAGCTTGGGCAACGACAGAGGTCGCTGCCGCCAAGACCGGGAGAGCTACTACAGAGCACCGCATTTCTTCGATTGGTTGCCTGTTGGGTGGTGAGCTTGGATAGGTGAGTAAGTATCACAGGTTCAGCTTCGAAGCAATGAGAAAGAAGCCGAGCAGCAAGCACATGCCCACGAGACACACCCCTCAAGACAGAGAAGAGACACTTGGCTTATTACTACCTCAACCCTAATACTACTACGATACAAGTCCCCCCTCACCTCTCATTCTTCCCTTAAATAGCTAAACGCGGGGCAAAGGCCGCCATGCTGACCGACGCTTGCTGACGAGACCGCGCGTATAAGCGCAGCACTTTTTGCGTTCGTACCATACCGAGAGAGGCGACTCGGGATGAGGTCTGGGGTGCATGTGCGGAAAGGAATGGGGAATGGGGGGCGCAAAATAGGCTGATATGGTAGCAACCAGTAATGTGACGATGACTCCCCGGTTTCCCCTTATGGGAATTCTATTAATCAGCGGGTCCCCAAGCAGAATCGGGGKAAATTCAACCTTAAATAGAATATGTGGGTTCGCTCGGGGCGGCTCAAATGCTGCTCTTTCGCTGCCAGGTATTGAGCCATGGACGTTTATGTCTTAGGCGACTTGGCATAGCCGGCTTAGACGCGAGTCTGGCTTCATATAAGTTCATATGGGGCCGCGGATGTTTGTTCCCAACGAGAGTTGAGCGGCGTGGGCGGCCCCTCGTCGTGATGATGACGAGACCTGGAAAGAGTTAGGCTTGCTGTAGCTAGGTTACACCCGGCGCTCTTCGTTGGCGTCTAGAGCTCATTGCAAGGTTCCTATCATGACGAGGGGGATATGTTCAAATCAGGAAGGAAGGATAAAGGTATGAATCTAGGGACTATATTCGAGTCTGTACATTGTGTAAAGAACGTCGCAAGAAGCTATCGCCGGCTCTTGGTGTCTTGCGTGTGTAGCTAGTTTCAAATGTGTATACATTTCTTTATTCTAGTATCGAACTACCTCGGCCAAGCTCAATATATTGTTATCTGCCTGTTCATGACAATCTCTATCAAGGTATTTAGACAAAGAGAGTGATCTCCGATGTCAAAAGAGATTGCGCTTAACGGGAACCTATCTCTTACCTTGTAACGTAGCTACCCAGCTTTATCGCTGGTCTGATTGTTCGTTATTCGACAAGAGGAGGTTTTTCCGTTCGCCACCGTTAGATATTATAAGTTGAGCATCGTGACGTCTCGTGCAAATATTCAGCACCAATCCTCAGCAGAATCGCTAACCTCGAATCTTACCTCTCGGCAAAAAGCCTACCTACATACGTACTTCACAAAGCACTGTGACTACCTATCTAACTTAAGAGTCAAAAGACACAAAGTTTCCAAATGGCCGACAGACTTTTCCCAATTGGACAGGAGTTCAGGAGGCCCTGGAGGGGTACAAGACTGGCTAACCAGGCATATAATAACAAGACATCCCCTTCGGTTCAATCACCTGGGACACCTCCCGTGGTCCAACAGGATAATTCGGCCGGGGCGGTGGAGCGAGAACGTGCGAGATGTGAGGGCCGAATACAAGTCATCAATCAAAGGTTACAGGCAGCCGAGGAGTTATCAAAGGCCTGGGAACAGCGTGTTAGAGCCTTAGAGGCCAGTAATAAGAAGCGCGAAGAGAAAGTCGAGAGTGATGAAGAGGATGATCCTGGACGTCTGTGGACTAAATATGACTATATCGGTAGAGTTGTTCCCTACGGTCAAACCATGTTTCGGTTCGAATTTCCCGATGTAAGTTTGTACCCTTATCCTTTGTGATATACTCAGCTCATTAAGCATTAGGAATACTATTATATTCTATCCAGAATCGAGGACGAAGTTGACCAATTAGTTTCCCCCTTCGATCAGGATATAGCACTTGGGGAAAAGGTCGTGTCGAATGCAAGAAGCAATGGTAAAGCTGCTGGGATAATCAAGTGGATGACGACATACCCCGAGCTTACTAGACTCGCACGATACGAGAACTCTGAGTTAGACGTATTGTCAGCAATTATAATACGCTGGATACATAACACGATCTTCTTTACGGACCTCTACGGAGTCTATCCTGACACAGAACAGACATTGGAGGCAATTGAAGCTAGCATAAGGGAGTTCGCCGAGCCCAGCCCAACCGAAGAACAGATTAGAATATGGCGTTTCGTTACATATTCCGGTCTACTCGCCAACCCAGAATATCCTGCGGCACGGGAAGCCAGGATGAATGCGTTGGCGAAATCGCTTGAGGAACTAATCGGCTTCCTCCGTCCTCCGAGCTACGATATGTTCACCTCCTTGCTCGAAAAAATCATCCGGCCTGCGGTCACGCTACACGAGAAAGTACTCCAATGCCACTACCGAGTCGCATACGAGTTTCCAAGCGTACACGCCGAGGCTCCGGATCCAGACGGCAATTTGATTGCTAAGACTCTAGTTGAGAAGGCAGACAGGTTCAGTTGTAACGACATAATGGCAAATCATCGGAGGTTTGACCTCGACAAGAGGAAGAACGAGGTAGGTGAAGAGAAGGCGGTTGAACTTCTAGACCCCATCTGCATCCTCACTCCTTTGGTCACCTTTGATATATACGAGGAAGCCAGGATTGAAATGGGCTTTGTAGCTGTTAGGGCACGGGTGGCAGTCACTTGGGGTGAAAAAGAACAGAGGGATAGAAAGGTGGGCAATATGAAACCGGGTCTGTTATATGGATTAGTAGCATAATTACGACGTACCAAGGAGTCATAGGAATATGGGCCATGTACCTACCTAACATATTGTTCAGCTCTCAGCAGGTATGAGAGACCCAAATGGAGTTCAGGAGCCCAGGAGTTCAGTTTTCGGGTTAAGAGTGATGTAACTTCACGCCCTCTATAGTTTTATCTAATTTGAATCGTGGAAGCCCCAAAATGTTGCCTAATTTGAGCTTGGCCCTAGCAAGTCTAAGTTTGCCCGAGGTTACCTTAGTAACAGGCAGACGTTATAAGCGCCAACTTCGCAGTTGAGTCACTCATCCACCTACCTCTAATATAAACACACCGTAGAATCCTCGTTTTCCCAAATCCTCCATTTTCCAATACCAACCTAGCTCCTAATCAACCAAGATGGTACAGTTGCAAATTTTCTCGGATCTCCATCTCGAGAACCCCAAGGCCTATGACACCTTTGAAATAAAGGCGGCGGCACCATACCTCGCACTACTTGGGGACATTGGCTGCGTTAAACACCGCCAAGAGTATTATGGGTTCTTGATGAGACAGCTGTCCAAATCTCGAATCGTGTTCCTAGTGATGGGCAATCACGAGCCTTGGCATAGCACCTGGCACGACTGCAAAGAAGCAATGCACGAGATCCAAAGGGATATACAACGCGAACGAGAGTCAAAAGAGGGTATCGGTGAATTGGTGGTGCTAGACCGAACAAGCTACGAGATCAGAGGATCATCAGGGGAAGTTGTCACCATCCTAGGTTGCACGCTCTTTTCCAGGGTCCCTCCAGAGTCAATGAAAGAAGTCAGCTTCAGACTGAACGATTTCTACTATACCGAGGACTGGACGGTTGAGATGCACGCCGCTGAGTTCGAACGAGACCTAAGATGGCTCAATGAGCAGGTCACCTCCTTAGCAAATTCAGGACACAAAATTATCATTCTCACCCATTACAGCCCGACCTTGGACGAGCGAGCGACTGACCCGAAGCACTCGAAGAGCCCAATTAAGTCAGGTTTTGCGACCGATCTCAGCAACGAGACATGTTGGCTAAATGATGCTGTCAAGGTCTGGGCTTTTGGCCATACGCACTTCAACTGCGACTTCGTGGATGAAAAGACGGGGAAGCGGGTCGTTACCAACCAGCGAGGTTACTACTTCAGCTCTTCTCCAGGATTCATCGAGGATAAATTCGTCACGATTTAGAAATTAGTGTTTCATCTGCCTTGGGCAGAGCCCTGTCGATGAACTGAGTAGATTTAACATATCATATCATCCGCATCCATCTCAAAGTCTCCGCTATCTGAATCTCTTAGACTTGCTAGATACCTCAGCTTCACCGATTTGAAGTCCCAGCTATGAAAGTTATGAGATCCTCCAAGAGAAATGATATGGCGCCCCGCGCTTCAACAGAGTCCTCGATGGATTCCAAATCCGGCATGAATTCTAAATATAACCTTTTCTACGTCATGGCCCACCGGGTTGGTAACCCCTATATGGCCCCCCAATTAAGGGGCCCACATGCATAAGTTCAGGGGTAATACATTAAATAGAGCCTCAAGTTTATAAACATCATGTAATTATACTCACTTTATACAATTATCTACTAATTATGTATGTACAGTCCAACATAGGTAAACATCAAACATGAACATAGAAACATACTCATCCCAGCTGAGCAAAATGGTATCAAGAAATTTGCGTGCCTCTGAGAATGCAACTTAGGACTTTCCATCAAAGTCAATGATTGAGCAGCGTGGATCTGTATGAAAGGCTCATCAAGAGCTTTACTCACATCATGTTACCACCCATCGTGACAAATTGAGAGTCATGTGGCACAAATGGTGTACTGTCTCTCTCTCTCTCTCTCTTTCTCTCGGTGATTTGCTTATTGTTTCGTTTGTGGTGGCATGATTACCGCCGATCCACTAAAATTGTCACCGGCTTGAGGGTTGCCTGGATTGGGGKCCTGAATTACCGTCACCGATCCACCTGGTACTACCGTTTCCTCTCCTCCTATTGGTATTATGAGGAAGTCATCCGGGTCGGGTTGTGGTACGTTCTGAGGGTACGCCGGAGGCGCCATCGTTGCCACTGTTTAAGAAAGGAGGTTAGTTAAAGAGATATTGTGTAAATCCTAAAAACGAGAGAAAGAATGGGGGAAAGGAGGGGGAAGGGAAGCAAGGGTGGGGATCAAGAAATCAAGACGTACTTGGCTTGTATGCCGGGTATGCAGGCCCGCCAAACGGAGGAGGATGATAATTGCCATAAATATCGACTGCGGCTGGCGGCCGCGGGAGCACCTCGGGAGCTGGCCTAACTCGCAGGTCCCGCACGACACTCGGCCGTTTCCTGGCACCCGGTGCTGGTTGCGGGGGTGGCGGCGGTGGCGGCGCGTCGAACATTATCCTCCTCATCCACGCACTGGTATCCTGCGAGCGTATATTCGCATACTTCGGCTGTCTAAGCGCGCCTATGATGATATTCTCGGCCTCGGTAAACCAGGGACGGTCTGCTGGGGTGTGCGCTAGGCACCGACACACGAGGTGGCGCAGTTCTACGTCGGCATGGTTGAACATGCTATTGTACAAGTGATATCCGTATGTCACGTATTCAGCCTTCCCTTTGGGTGGCGTGTGGCCGGACCAGCAGGGGACGGGAGGGATAGCCGGCATACATAAAGTGATCAGGGCTTCCATTATCTGCAGTTTCCATTAGTGAGATGGCTATGATATAATTATATCCTCTGTCATAGAGAGGGGAGACCTTACCAAACCTATTTGGAATATGTTGGTATGATGAGCATAGTTGCCCGCTACGGGATGATCCTTAACCGTGTTGCTGTCTGGCTCGATGTAATCCCAGTCGTTGCAGAATTGTTCCTTTGACGAAGTTAGCAATAGGCAAACCCAGACAGAATGCTTCTACTTACCGGGCAATAGTAGCCGTACTTGGCCCGTTCCCTGCGTTGCTCATAGTACCTTGCGATAGATATTAGCTTACACCCATTCATCGAGGCTGGTTCTCGTAACAACATACCAATCTTCTTGTCCCGATGCAATTTCATCAGCCAAGCCGAAATCACCCATCTACGCAAGTTAGTCTACCCGTCATACAGAATGCTAGTGCGCAATCCTTACCTTCAGAGCTGGTACCCCTTTATGCTCTACTTCGTCGTCTATCGCCAACTCGATATCACCAAGGAAAACTAGATACTATGTGTCAGCAACTTCTCCCCACAGACAAAGCTTCAAGAAGTCGGGTTTCCTACTATTTCTGGGATCGAGATCGAAATGAACTATCCGTCCCGGATTATCTGCGCGTCCTTCCGGGACCGTCTCCCTGATGGGCCATGATTGAAATTGATGTCCTGGCATCAACGCCGGCGGATAAGCCATCGCGATACAACCTCGGAGAACTACAGTACTCGATTAGTTAATGATACAATACGAAGGGGTATGGGAGGCACTGGGATATCCAACTTACGACAGAGGAAGAAGTCCCAGAGGACTTGGTTCGGGATTTGCTCCCTATTTTCTCTGACTTTACATATGAATTGGTAGAGGTCGCCGTTTGGCACCAGCTCCATGACAATCGCATCGATAGGTCCTATCTCTGGCTCGGGTGGGAAAAGTCGAGTTGCCTGCCTGCACACTTCTGTTTTTGCTCGCTGCAGTCTCCCTGGCGGTGGGGGAGGCTCTTGATTCGGCGGATTAGGGACAAGCTCATCACCCGGCAGGTCGACGATTTGGACGATATGCTCGGCGCCCTGGAATTTCTACTGCAAGCTTAGTTTTTTTTTCAACTCAATCCCACTCTTTGGAGGTTTACGTACCTTCAGCATGGCCCTTTCTAGCTCTAGGTTGTGCTGAGCGTTGGCATGGTCGCCGTTGAGAAGCATCTTGACGGCCACCTGGCCCTTTGGCTCGCCCCGATCGTCGTACTCTTCGAAATGCATCGCAAGTCCATTCCCACCCCATCCTAGAACCTTCTTGAATCTGAACTTCTGCTTCACGCCGAAGCCATTCTTGACCCGCAGATACCCCTCCCTGGCTTTCGCCGAGCGGGTTTGGAGCGGGCGCACCGGTGTCTTCGTGATGTCAGTCTTCTGAAACGCAGCCTCTCTTCGGTACTCGACGAACGTCTGCCTGTGCAACATCGACTGGTCCATGAATGCACTCCCCTCTAGAGGGAGCTCTGGGAGACCCCACCGCTGCCTCCTTCTCTTCTCCTTGTCCCAAATTTGGCCGGCCCTGTAGTGTTTGAACCTATCGTATACCTGGTTTCGCCGATTATCTTTGACGATATTCGAGGCGTCAAAATTATTCATGCCTCCAAATTTAGGCGGCATATTGTCTCACGTGCGAAATGTCAAGATGCAAATTGGGTATATTCGGATCCGTTGAAGAACGACTGACTTCCAATGGTGCTAAATGCAATTTTTGGACTTCCTTCTTCTATAAGACGATAATGTGAAACGTGATATGATTGCTCCAAATGCGAAACTAATAGCAAAGGGGTGTTAGAAGCGCACAAGGGCATTAGTAACAGACAATGAACTTGTTGATAGGCTGTCAATATATTGTATATAAATTTACAATGTCCTTGTTCAAACTTGGGACGATTGACCTACGGGTATTAACGTATGATCAACGAGTAGAATGTTTACCAAAGGACGAATCACAAAATTGCCAATGGACCAGAGCTGCATAGTCAAATGTATCTCATATTTGCCCGGTACTGCACGAAAGATATTGAACGGCAGTAATTAAAGGTAGAAACATCCATTGTCCTTAGCTACAGGCAGGGGGKGTCCACCGATATACACAAAAGAGATAGAATGACTACTCCATCGCATCTTTTTCCTTACGTCACCGATAGCGTAACCTAGCAGTCATCTTAAATGCCTTGCAAACAGGCCGTCGACCCTAGTCGTTTTAGTCTCTCAAGGAAAATTAGAGTGAAGCCGAGAGGCCGCGAGAATATGTAGGAAAAGCAAAGAGCGAAAAATCCGAAGTAACTCTTCATAGAGTAAAACGCCGTGCGGGTCCATAAACAGGTAAGCCGGGAGGTATAAGCAAAAAAAGTCCATATGCACAGGTATTGAGGACAAAAGATGGAGACTTGTTCCTCAACAAAGTCTCCGTAGTACTTAGAAAATCTCGAAACATGTCGCCACCGACTCCATACATGCAACAACGCATCAACGTCTAGCGGGTGCCACCGAGAGCGCTGATTCTGGCACCGGATGGACGGTGGATAAGGCTCTCGGCATGCTTGCCGACAACGCCTGGCACTTGAGAAATGGCCTCGTTCTCACTGCGCTCAGCCAAGTCATCTTCGTCATCCTCGACAATCTTGGTCGGGATGTCATTGTGCATGCTGTACTGCTGGCTAGCTCGTTCAGGAGTCGTCATGGTCGACGCCATTGACAAAGCCGTGCTGCTTCGGTTGGGGATTAAGTCCGGGGTAGGAGGGATGCTGGAGGCACGCCCGGAAGGGTGTAGGAGGCTGTCGTCGCCAACCTCGGAGGCGGTCGCCGAATGGTCGTGGCCATCATCACTAGCCACTGTGGATAGATTGCTAGCCCGACGGGGTGATCTAGACGATTCGATCTCAGCATCTTGAGCGAGCTGCAGACCCTCAACAGCGGCTTGACACTGCTCCGCAATATTCCTAATAATGTGGGAGATAGCATCAGTCTTGTCTTTGAGGTGACGGTCGGCTACGTCGTTGAAGCTAGCAGTAGAGTGGCGCTTGTTCTCCCGGCCAGGGTGCTTTAACTGACGGTCTATCGAGCATTCATTAGCAATCGGGTTCATAGTTACCCTACGTAATAACATACCATCATCTGGCTCCTCTCCATCTTCGTCGTCATAGCCTTCCCCAATCTCACTTGCCAAGTCATCACGCGTAGTCAAAGACTGAACTAAATGCTCCATGTGGTGGGACTGTCCACCAATCAAGCTACGCAAATGCAGGACAACGCGGCGTGCCTCATCGCGTTGTCGGACAATGGTAACATTGGTGTGTTGAAGCGCCGCCAATTCCTTCTTATTTCGCTTGCGCTCCCGTTCGAGCTCTTCGGCAATCTCTTGTTGGAGAACAAGAGCCTCAAGAGCATCATCACGCTGCTTCTCGGTACCGGTGAGCCGCACAGAAAGACGGGTGTTGTCATCCTTCTGCTGGTCAATAAGACCAGCAAGTCTTCGGTTCTCCCGCTTGTGGGTCTCGATCTTGACTTTCAGATCCTGGGTTTCCTTGGTGAGCGTCTCGGCAAACGCTTGGAATTTGAGGAACTATGATGTATGTTAGCATCGTTGAATGTATTTCTTTGAATGGTGTCAATTTTACCTGTTGTTTCCAGCTCTCCAACTCTTCAACAAGATAGTTATTCCGTTTCGTAACTTTGCTAAGCTCGGTATCCATACGGCCCTTAAGGTTGATGAAATCTTGCCACGCTTCTAAAGCATCCCGAGAATACTGGTTACGCTCTCTGACTATTTCATTCAAGTGTCGCATGGAAACCTTCGTCATTAGAGGCTTCTTCACAGAGCCACCAAAGACTGCTTTCAATCCGGTGTTGCGACCCTATGTCATATCATTAGCATAATTGCCAGGGCGGTCTGATTCCAAAGTGTCAAATATGCTTACCATCTTCTCACAAACGTGATCCATTACGGCCATCACGGCATCCTGGTTCCACCATTCCGGATCCTGAATAGACTCGACCTCTCCACGCATAACAATAATCTGACCCGCAGGCACCAGCTTTCCACCGCCATAAGCCGAACGCAAATGCTGAGGCACACCAGACGGCGTGACATCACCATTCAACGCCTGAGTCAATCGGCTCACAAATTTGTTGCGCTGATTTGCGTTCAAGGCAGTTGGTGGGCTAGAGGTGAGTACGAAATTACGATCCAAGTCCACAACTAGCGCGTCATTGGGAGCAGTGAATAGAGACCTGCACTCAGCCGTGATACCAAGGATGTACGGACCAGGCTCCTCCACCAACTCCTTAGCGTGTCGAGCATGAACAACTGGCACATAAAGGCCACTCCACTCATACACTCGAACGCAGAATCGAACCGTCTCGGCGGCCATGGTCAACATCGCGGGGKAGTGACTGACGAATATGATACGCCTGGTAGGTGATATTGCTGCCTCAATAACACCAACGATGTTTGGGATCGAAAGACAAGTCCACAGCGGCCACATAGCAAAGTTCTGGAACCCAGTCGGAGACGATGGAAACTGGTAGCAAAGGGCATAATCCTTCATGTCTATCCGAACCAAATCGTTCAGTCTCGGTGCAGGGAAACTAAGGATTCGCGAAACCTCCTCGGCATGGAAAAGATTGGTGGCCTTGTTCCAGTGAATCCACATTCCTCGCAGGTAATCGCCGAGAAGGTTGTACAGGGGATATCGCGAAAGGAACGACAGGCAGTACGGAATCCAGTAGGTCTCGTCGGGGTTGTCGTAGTAATCCGTCTCAGTCCGCTTCCTTAGATCTCGAATGGTCTCCGCTCTCTTCTCGTCAGCTCTCGACCAAACGCGAAGACAGATGCCGTAGAGCGTGTGTGACGAGTCTTGCTGAAGAACGAAGGCGTGGTGGACGCAATGCGGTTGACTGCGGCCGGTACAAATCTCAACATCGTGGGGGAAGCAGGCCTACACCAGTTAATATGTAACGGAGACATCATGCTCCCTGGAATGACTTACCCTCATCGCGGCATGTAAAGCTCGAGCGACCTCATTATCCTGCTCGAGACGTGGGCTGCTTCCTAGAATTTCCGGCAGCCAGAACTGGCCAACTGCCCCCTTCATATGGCCTATCTTGCCCTGAGCCGGGGCTGGTGCCTTGACCCATTGAGACGGCTCTCTTCCTACACCACAGACCATGTAGGCATGGGTTAAGGTCTTCGGTGTTCGTTGCTGAGGCTTCATGTTAAGCGTGGAAGGAATCGGCTGCGTAATGCGAGAATGAAGAGACGAAGTCCTGCTCGGGATGATCAAGTTGGTGTCGCCCTGGTCGCGCGTGCTCGGTCGAGCATCACGTTCGCTGGTACGCGGGCGCGTAAACGAAGAGTGGGTGTTAAGTGAAGGCGCCATGGTGGGCTGGGTATCTCTTCGCGTCCTGCTCGATTGCTGCTATCACGAATTCAAATTGCTATGGTAGTAACTAGACGAAGCAAGTTACTAACCAACCGGCTTTAATGGATCATTAAGGAATTATGTCTCAAAGCTGCTCCTATCAGACACCCTCCCGTGAGTTGTGTTCTGACCCGGGAGACCAAAAACAAACCACCAGGCTACTACTCCGATGAGCAGCGGCTTGCTGTCAGAATGGGAGTGACAGAGTACAGTCTTGCTGCAACTGCTCAAGTGGGGGGGGAGAGAAAGGAGGGTGGGTGGAGGAGATGGCGCTCAAGAAGAGGGAAAAGGAGAGGGAAGATGTTCGCGGGAGGGTATTGCGTGGTAGAAAAGGGTGCGTCGGACACAGAGCGAGAAGGGAGATTTGCGCCGATAGACCGAAGCAAGCCAAAGTCAATGCGCAGTTGAATTGCCTGTTTAGCGGATTGTGAAAGCCTGAGACCCCTGGCAAAGAAATAATGAACGGCCCAGGATGCACTAGGAGTCTGGGATGCAGTCGACAGTGATGAGTTGACGAGTGTGACACGGCCAAACGAGGCAAGCTTCAAGAACACCCGTGTTGCAATTTGCTAGGGATTTGCCAGGGACTTGCTAGGGACTGCTAGGGACGGGGAAATAACAAGTGGGTTTGGACGACCGAAAGAGGTGCACTACAACTGCACCACCACTGGCGTGCCAGGGGATCGGCACTCGGGCGACTGCAGAAGGGAACGTGTATCGGATACTCTGCAATCTCTGCAGTAATTGTMCCTGCCGCGAACTGTGTTTTAAACCTGCCTACAGTTGCCCGTTGGAGATAACATGCAGGCCACTGTTGCGACGGTGCACCCGTATCCGATACTTAGAAGAATCATTCCAGCAGGGGCGCTCGAGCTACCCCCAGACTAGCGCCACTATTAGCGCAACCTAGCACAGGGGTTCCTAGCAACTTCAAAATTTCGGTGGGGCCACCGCATTTCGAATCCTAGCCAATAACGAAGTCGGCAGACTAGCTGAAGTGGAACAACGTGGGAGAGCTAGACCTTGGACAGCCCTGAGAAAGGGGCCGTCATCGTACCCGTGAAAGCCACGCCGAAAGACATCCTCGGATGGTTCGCCGTCTAACAAAAGCAGCAATGACATAAAAAAAGGACCCAACGATCGAGTTAAGCTCATACACATCGAGATACTATTGTATTTTAGGTTTATGCAACGCCCGCTTATCAATGTAGCAGAAAGGTTTAGAGATTCGACTAAAACTTTGGCTTGGAAGAATTAGATATCTTATGTATGACGAGTCCTAGCATTAGGATGTGCAACGGAGAGAAAAGAAAACGGGGCTTTGATCCGCCTTGGGGTCGACACAGTGTGCCGACTATGTACAAGGCAAGAGGGTGGATAAGGTATACATGTATGTCAGCCAGCATTGACTTAGTATACATAATGAGGTATGTAGGTTAGTAGATCCTCTCTGAGAGAAACTCTTCGAATCTGCCCATTTTCGATATCGTCCTTCTAAAGAGGCTAGAAGCCACAAGTTACAATACACTAATTGCAATGGAAACATGCTTGTTAGCAGCGTGCCAGTGAGAGGACAAACAGCATACGATTGCAGATACATATCTACCTACCCGAAAACCATCTCAGATTGACTGAAATTCGGCAAGACCGTGGAAGTATTGTACTTACAGCGGTGACACGAATGTGATCATGTCGTGCTCGAAAAGCCTACTACATATGCGGCTGCGGTCTTCGGTTCACCACCTACATAGGGTGGCTGGCACTATTGACTTTCCATTTTCTCAGCTCTTCACCGACACTTAGCCTCATCATCTCATTTATCTTGCCTCTAGATATGAGGAAGTCAACATGCCTTCCCGGACATACATGTATGATATATACTTACTACACAGATGTAGGTATATGATCATTTTCTTAGTCCAGAATTACTCAGTCAGCCACTTCCCTGTAGGAAAAATTGCACAGTACGAGAAGATTGCCGTTCGTACATGATGTAAGTAATGAATATGGGGTGCATAAGGGATTCCTCAGGCTCTGATGCTACCGTATGTGCCAATGTGCCGACATAAGGCATGTAAATAAAACCTTAAATCCATCCAGCCCAGCCCAGCCCTTTCTTCTATTTCTTGTGTTTATGTATAGGTATGTTTACTATTAGTGATCATAAAACATTATACCGTTGCATCATCGTTGAACAGCTTCACCATTCGTTCAACCAGCACATGACAAATTCGATGTTCTCCAAATGGTTTCTTCATTTCCCACTCCTATGTCGTACATAGGAACTTATGCGCGCTATGACCCACCAGAATGGTTCATCCCTCCAGGTGCCCCTCTATTTAGCGTAAACAGCCCAGATAACGGACAGGCCAAATCCTTCCAATTCTTCTTCTCCTCCACTAGTCTCTGCTCTGCGGAAGTTGATGGACCCGAGGCGACGGGCTCGCTCTCTAATTTCTCGGTCATAGGATCCCTTAGTCCATACCAGGTGCTGTATTTGATGCAGTTCCTGATCTTAACTGTGGCTTCCCGGACGCCGACACCTCCGGCTATTGAAATAGCTGCAGATGCAGCATGCAGAGCGGGAAGCAACACCACTACTACCCGTATGCCAGACAATCAATGAGTCGATAAGGAATCCGGTCCGTTGAAACAAATACCGGCATCATGTCCAACATGCGTCATCCATTGAATCGAGAGTTGAGAGCGTGTAATGTTTCGGAATCACATCAGGCCTCAAAGTTGGGGCCAAGGAATCTACACTGCGATGCGTCGTGATAACAAGGCAAATTCTACCAATCGGCTCAGTTGCACCTTGCAGATACTCTCTCACACATCGCCCCTCATTTGCCAGCACGGCTGCGGCACAAAAAAGCTGCAAGGGGGAAGCCTGAGGGGGTTCCTTACAACGCCTCTTATTAAAACGTCTCCCCGGTTTTGCAACTCTACCCTGTTCATCCTGCGTAAAACAGCTTAGATCACAGTCTTATTGTGATTGATATCATGTCGTTAGCTAATCCGCCTCGTCACATCAGCTGAGTACCGAGCGTACACGAGTCTTTCGACACGTAAAGGACTGTCACTATGCATTGGCAAATCATAACCAAGGCCAACTCATCAAATGCGATGTGTGTATACGACTGTTCAGCTATAATCGATATCACTCCTGAGGCAGTGAAAATTTCACAAGATGTTCCAGAGATATGATCGCCGCATAAATTTCGCCGTCGATCCCACGTGTTTCAATCTACGGTAATATGCGGCCCCAAGCAATCAGTACGACATGAGCATATTGCATCGATATACCAACAATATTATATGCCATCGTGAGCTCCTCTCATTTACCCCTGTACATGCCTTGACATGTCTTTTTCTCGAAGCGTTATTATGATGTAGTATTATATAGCCCTGGAGGACTATATGTGTACTCTGAGTATAAGCCGAAGCCCGCTCAGCGTATTCGACCAGTGAGGTGCTTACCGTAATGGTGATAAGCTTTGCGACTGCTATCGTCATTTAGGTATAGTCTGGCATCGAATTGGCGCACTTTAGATCTTGGTTTACCCCTGGCCTAGCCCCTTTTGGACACCATTTGGTTACATTCGCCTAACACTAGCTCCAAGTCAAAGACTAGCACATTGATGCGATCCAAGCTCACGGCTACGCAGCTCGGATTCATTCCTCACTCCACGTGAATATTTGTCAGGCGATCTTTCAGCTCGGCGATCCGGACTAGACATCCAGACTGTCGGCGTCGACGAAGAGTGTGTCAGTTTGCCGCAGTTTCCATCCAGTAAAAGGGGCTTCCACGGGCGCATAAAGTGAAAACAGTGTCACTACAAGCAAACCTCTTACCCTGTCCTTCCATCAAGGACATTCCCTACTTTAACATATATCCAGCAGCTCAGCACCGTTTCAACTTAAACAATATCTTCTACGTCCCTGCTCCCATGTGTATATTAGAGCTAGCTAGGGCGGACCCATTTAGGTGTACGAGCTGCATTTTCAACAACATGCTTCCCCGGTCCCGTTTACCACGAATTACGTGTCGATGCTCCCAGCGGACCTCCCGGTCTTCCCCACAAAGGAATTCGGCATATGCAATTCCAACGACGGATGCTTATGATTTATCTTCTTACTTTCAAGATACTTAAAAGCCAATACGACAAGTGATTACATTGCCTTTCTTGGCCAAACCCCACGAGCACCTCTTTTTTATTAACCTAGGGCCATTGCGATGCTATTATTTCAGCCATCTCGTTTACAGTATTAATGACGACAGCCAGCAAGGGAGGTCATTACGCAGCCACGGGCATCTCCTGATGGCTGGAGGCCGTTTTAATCCAGGCCCCATGGTTTATAAGCGATTCGCACAAACATCCGTCATTCCCGTTAAGCTCAGAGATATATCCAACCGTCGCACTTACTCAATTACTAGAACGATGAACAATATTAGGCGCCCAACTACACTCTTATAGAACATACACTCCTTGAAGAAGGCACTCAGGACGGAAGTCTGAGAGTCTTTGGCTTTGACTTGCGCTTGTGAACATTGAGCTCAGTAGAAGGACGGCTCATAAGGCCAAGAAAATGGATGTGTACCAGGACAACTATCCTCGATTCCCAGATACATGTGTTCCCTATGTAGTTCCCGGAGAAATCGCAAATGAGTAGACTTCTACGAGACAGACAGGATAGACGGTCAGTTTCCAGGCTTGCAGTCACCCGCTGTTTGTAGTTGACTACCTACCTCATTTGCTGCTTGGCAATCGCAAACCCCAATCTCTTAGGCAAACAACTGGCCCCCTGAATAGGATTCACAGCTACACTGATCTCTCTTGGCAACGCCTCTTCGCTTCTTGGAGGCGATTTCACCATGAATCCTTGAATAGCAACTACATGATCGTGAACTCTACATAGACTGCGATACTCCACTTGATGAGGTTTAGAATCGTCTCTATCAGTAAGGCTCATCCCAACACATCATCGAGGCTTGTTATAGGCTTGGCACGAGGTCTATCGGGCGTACTTCAGTAATGGGTTGGCATTGGACTTTGCAAGGAGCTTGGCTCACAGAACTTATTGCTAGTGGCGTGTCCCCTCTAAAGCCGTCCCTTCGAGTACCACCTGACATTGTTGCGTTTACGTTTTTAAAACTCTCAATTTTTCTAAAAGGATCTCAAGAATTCTTCCGTTCTCTTACCCTCTCCCGTAAAGTGGTTCAGGAAGTCTTGCTGTTGGCTGAAATTAAGGATTGACGTTGTGGCAGATCGGGCAGGTTTCTAGATCAGTAAGATTGCCTAGCCGCTGTCGCAACCAGCTACGGTCGCACAGCATAGGCTAGTTGAAGCACTCATGAGTATCATTGGACGGGATGGCTGCGGTGTTGGCATCCGGGAGAACTGGTTTAGTAAGGTCGAATTGGTTCCCAACGTCGTGGGATTGGTATTATGTAGCTAGCTTTGCAGCCGGCTTAGAGCATGTGACATTGCCTTCTACCTTGGCAGACATGAAGGATAATGACTTAGGGATCGCTTAGACTCTTGTCTTTTTGAAGAAGATAATGTGGGGGTAGTTAGGATGGTGATGAGTTTGTTTACGGCCAAAGGGTGTGTATGCCATCCAGATGGTCAGCATACACTGGGCCGACCAAAGTAGCCCTAGAGGTTGGGCTAGCGTATCGCGTGACAAAGAGGACAATCAGGAGAGAGGTAGATACCATGAGGCTCAAACCTTGGTGAGCTTATAAACCCTTAAAAAAGGCCATCCTACATTTCGACTATGGCTTGCTTTCTGACTAAATGTGCTCATACGAGTACTCAAATGTCTTGATGTTCCACTCAGGCCTGATTAGCGGTCCTGAGATTTCTAGGATGTTGCTATCATTTGTCGAAAAATTTAGGGGTATGGACATATGGAGCTTGAAAGGGATGATGCTACGATGGAGGCCTTCTAGGGGGGTATTGACGATCTTGTAGCGTAGAGAGCCGTTAAGGATCTGGGTGTTGATCATTTTCCCACATTGTCATGTCCTAACCTCCCTACAGGCCTAGATATTCAACGGGTCAAATTTGATAGGTCAATCCTCTGTTAGGTGGCAAAAGTTCACAGCAAGGCCATGTGTGATAGATGTTGGTTCCTGCTAGTTGCTTCTGGCGAATAAGTTTCGTCGCACAGGTGAAGGTTATTTCTCCCTCACTTGTGTAAGGAAGGGGGCTTGACGATAAAGAGCGACCAGAACATAACCTCATACTAACGTTTTGGGCACTGCAGCGTTTGGAAGAACTTAGGTGCTGACTTGTAATGTGGAAGAAGTGAGACGGAACGATCAGGAGACTCGGGAAAGGCTTGGATTCAGTCACACCATGGCTCCATGGGCCTAATGAAGGAGCAATTGGGTGGGTATCTATCAAGATACAGCAGAAATCATCTTGACAAATTGAAAGATTGATGTCTAATTCAACAGATCATAATATGCTCTTTCAGTCTAATCTGCCGGTATCAAGTCGGCGTAATAATATCAGGTCTCATGATCTCGATGACTAGAGTCTGCTACGATTAAGATGTCCGAACGTATTTTTTATTTGGTCGCTAAATCTAATCAAAGCACTATCATATTCTCCTTGCTCGAGCTGTCGCCATCGAGTCTATTCCACGGCCCGCTCCCCTGGGAGCCAAAACCTGATCGCCGCGTACTCCTTGGACTCAGGTTCCTCAACTGAGTGGACACGTTATTCTTGGTCAATGGCGTTCCCCCTATTGTCTCAAGTGCTCCGGCCCTCTCGTGGGAATATGTTCTGTCTTTGGTTGTTCCGTAATATCTGAACAGCTTGCGAATTGGTGGCAAGGATGCCGCGATGATGCCAATGCCGTTCTCGATGCTAGACCACATGATAATATTCGCGAAACCATCTAGAGAGCTGTTAGTTCTGTTGCCCCTGAACGTAACCCCAAGAAATAGAAATACAATGATGACTTACATAGTTGATCTTGTTCAATAAGATAATACTTGATATATGGTAGTCGAATAATGGCACATACACCCGCTAGACTTCCGAAAGCCAAGACAACTATAAGAGATATCTTGATATGTCGCTTCATCTCAAGGTCCCGCAGGAGGAGGTAGGGGATCACAGCACATGCCCAGTCGAGGATAACCGTGAACGCAGTGAAGATGTAGCTGAGGTAGGCCATCACGGTGTGGACCGGACATGAACCTAATTCCAAGTCCCACTGGGCTCCCAAGGGGCGACATGTAGCGATCAGTACGATGAGGACCGCAGCAGTGAAGATGGGCGTTGATATTAGGATACCCAGGATTATGAGTCGATATAATCTTTGGGTTGTTGTTAGGCGTAGTAAAGCAACAGCAATCCCAGCTTTGACCAAATTCGACGACACGGCGTAGTGCATCTGCCAATATCCCATGTAAAGAGCAGCTCTAGCCCTCAGCGCATCAGTCAGCTCGGCATCCTGTGTCGCAAGCCCGTATCGTGCGGCGAGAATAGTGAATATGGCAGAGGGTACAAAAGTGCCCTAATCAAAAAGTTTCTAGTTAGCCAATGCCATTATAACGAATCTTTCGATTTGACAAACGTACATAACTGAGGAGTGCAAGCGTGTCATCCCACCCCCAGATCTTAAGCTCACGAAACAGCCATGCTCGAGCCCATATTCGGAGGCCTATGAATATGGTGGTGAGAACCAGCAACACTATGTGAACATTTGTCACAGCAGCGGCAAAACCGTGCGGTTCGAACGACTGCTGTTCCCAAGCCAAATCGATTAATTCTTGACCTGAGGGGCTTGGGGGAGCCATTAAAGCCCTCGTAGATAGTTAGATGGGGTAATGCGACTTTCCATCGAAGGTTACCTATAATACACAATCACGAAAAATAAGAAACAGATCTTAAGAAACTCCATCGCTCCAATTGAGGAGAAATCTCACCAGGACATTATAACCGTAAACCCCTTGCAACCTCGTAAGCCAGAACCTCTACTGTTGGTCGTTGGTTGCCCAGAATACGGTTCGACCCACAGCCACCCCTTGACGATCAACTTTATTGTGAGCTGTAGAATCTCGCTCGGGTCGTCTGAGTGAGAGTCGCTAAGGATCACCGCAGGGGGGTTCTGACTAATGGGGATTTCAGAATGGCAGGGTACATTGTCGGCCGCCTAATCTTGCTCGTATGGGAAGTACCGGGATGCTGTGCGACGTGCTACTTCGGCCGACAGCCAATGACGGTGTGAGGGCGTGTACCACGCCAACGGGGGGACCAAGAGGCCTAGATTACTCGTCATACGAGTCTTCAGCCGGGGGCATTTTCAGAATCTGCAGATCTACATAGCATGGCAACAGCTATCCGGCCACGCACGCAAATAATCTGTAGCAAGTTGCGCCGTTCAGCTTTTGCCTTGAGCGAACATTATACCAAGGTGTAGGGGGTTGGCGCCAGCTGCCAGTTACGGAAATAAGGCCAATTCCCAATTGTCCAACCGCCGTCCAGAAGAGGTATGGATAGCGGTCGATCATTTGACCTGTCACATCATGCGGAGCTGACGGGAGGGCCCGGGGATAGCTTTCCGGTAAAAGGACCCGTTAGGATCGCTGGCAAACCCCAGACCCAGACAAAATTTTACTTCTACAAGGTATCTATGTAACAGGATCAAGTTTTGCTGAATCCTAATAATGGGACTTGTTTGCGGAAATACCTATCTTCTGAGAACCTGAATTCGTACAAGGTGTCTGCCCAATGATATAGATAAAAGATTTCCCCAGGTAAAAAGGTAGGTAGCGAAACTGTCTCAAAAGGTATGCATCCCTACCTCCTACCTATTTCTCAACTACAGTGTATACTTGTCTCATACTATGTATGATAGCTAATCAAAAGCAGACTATTATCTATTACCTGGCAATAAGTTATGGTCCCAAGCTTCTGATTGGTCACTTTCCTTAGTGACCCGAGTGCTGGGGACTGTGTGCGGTTCTTTTCGTGGTAAGAACATTATCAAAGCGCGTTACCAATAAGAAAGACGTGCATATGATCCTTGCTTAGAGGCTCGCAAGCTTCCAATGAGATTGTCGATTATTTCCCAAGTGTTTGAGATTGTTGGTGAAAGGTTACATCGACTTCAATGTCTGAGTGCCTCTATCATGTATCCATTGCGGGGGATTCCCCCTATCTCTTCGTCGTACTATGGGGGGCTCAATTTCGCGGGCCGTCCCCATTCCTAGTCCCTCTTGGACGACCGAGCCTCCACGCGTTCGTTGCACATTTTTTTATCTAAGGATTCGCTCCGCTGCTTCACATCCTTATCCTTCTGATTAATCAACATAATCAAGATGGATGTGATCCTGTGCGCTGGGCTGACAGCTGTTGAGTCGCTCGTGGCAAACAACCTCCCGGGCCGAACAACCGGTCCGGTAAGCGGTCAGGTTGCCTTGGCTCTTTTCTTGACCCAGTACTTGGCAGTCAAGTATTATCGTATATTTCTGTACCACAAGTACTTCTCACCACTTCGCCATGTCCCAGGTCCTACGGTAACACAAACGCTCGGTCGCCTTCGTCAACGACTTCACTCACTAACGCGCTCTCTTAGAATAACCACTTCCTCTTCGGGCAAGCGATCAATTTCCTTAAGGCTGAAACACCCACTACCCTGTACGTCAAATGGATGAGGGAGCATCCGGACGCACCCTTCATCCGATATCTCACGTGGGGGAACACCGAGGTGCTGGTACCTGTCAACCTCAACGCCCACAGGGAAATCCTACAATTCCAATGCTACTCTCTGCAGAAACCGACATGGTTTCTACGTATCGTCAAAGAAGTTGCCGGCCATGGACTTATCCTCATGGAGGGTGAGGAGCATAAAGCTCATCGCAAGATGCTTGGCGGCTCCTTTTCCCTGAAGAACATTCGCAAGTTGGAACCCATCTTTCAGGAAAAGGCCAAGGACATCTGCCGCTACTTCAACCAATGCATCCGCGAGAACGACAACAAGACTGGCGTCATCGATTGCACGACTACTTTCTCCAAGGCCATCCTTGACATAATGGGACAGGCTATCTTGGGAGTCAATCTTGATTACGTAAAGCCCAATGAAGACGAAGCCGAGGATTCGACCCAGACAAACGGGAAGGTTCTTAAAAAGGGATGTTCGTTCCACGAAGCCTACGATGTCTTCTTCTCCCCCAAGGCCATGGGGAAGGTCTTGTTGTTTGCCAATGGCTTTATACCTACGCGTTGGTTGCCACTGCAAGCGAACCGGGAGTTCTTATTCGCAATGGACTGGTTGAACGATGTGTTGCGAAATCTCATTCGAGACCGGTACCGCGAAGTTTCGGCTGCGACCGCTGCGGGCAAGTACGAGTCCAAGGATTCCAGGGATCTAGTCACGTTCGTCGTCGAGGAGAGTATGCCTGGCGGAGTCGCTGAGGGTATCGGCGAGAACGAATTCCTAGGTCATGTAGGTTTTCACTTCCCTCTACCAAGAGAAGATTTCCCTCAGCAACTATTATAGAGGTTATTGTTCCTAAAGCTAACTATGATCAGTTGCTCGAGTTCATGGCCGCCGGGCACGACACATCCGCCAACATGCTTTCCTGGAGTTTGTACGTCATGGCATTGAACCAGGACATCCAAGACGAACTCCGGGCGGAATTAAGTACTCTGTCATCAAACCCATCGTACAATGAACTCGATAGGCTACCCTACCTGGAGGCCTTCTCTAAGGAGGTTTTACGCATCTATTCCCCATGTAAGACAAAGCGACCCCTTTTTACTGTGAAATACTAATAATTGCTAGCCACCACCTACCATCGCGAAACGAATACCGACATCGTAGTTGAAGGTATCCACATTCCCAAAGGGACCTTGGTCGATCTTTGCCCCTCTGCTACTCTGCTGAATCCCGCGATTTGGGGCGACGATGTAGACAAATTTGATCCTAAGCGCTGGGACCGCTGTGAGTGATTCAGAAGCCTAATACATTATTTAGTCATTACTAACAATTTCGATGCTAGTGACCGGCGATCAGCTCTCGCCCTATGCCTTCTCGCCCTTCTCAAATGGCCCACGTATCTGTATTGGACGCCAATTCGCGTTATTTGAGATCAAGACTATCTTAGCTGAGATTGTCCGTAATTATCGGTTTGTGAGCGTCGATCAGGGATTTACTGTTGAGAATCCTGGTTTCACTCTTCGGCCTCATGGTTTGAGGGTTAGGCTTGAGGCAATTAGCAAGCAATAGAGGGACAAAGGTACTCTTATACGAGGCTTTAATGTTAATAACGTTGAGGTGGCGAGGCTAAGCTGGAGCTCGAGTTCTATCCCTTCCATGTTATTGTGGTCTAAATCGTGAACGGCGTGGCTTCTTCAATGTTGGGCGGCACTCTGCGTGTATCTTAGAGCAGGCTTCGGTAAATTGATTGCTATAATGAATAGGCGCCAAGTGAGAACATTATAGTTAAATTGAACTTTATTTAAACATAAGCATTGTACTTCTGCTATGAATTATAGTTGGTTTCCGGTGTTAAGTGTATAGTCAAGCTACGTCTTTTGCAACATACGACGTGCCACAATGCGAATTTGTATGGGAGGAATAGACACGACGTTGTTAGGCAAGAAACCCAAACCTATTTGCATACAAATTGTGATATATACGGAAGGTTGCCCTTTGTCCGTGCTGTCTCGGATCTCGTCCAACCAACAAGTCCAGGCCTCCAATCATTCAAATCTTTCGAATCAAGCCTTTAACGGGTCTCTGAGCCCCTGCGGGACCATCTCCTGATATGATGTGTCTCGTGGGGTTGGGTGCTTCTTGATCAACTAGGTAATCTTCCGACATAACCACATATAGGTAAGTTTTGCTGCATGGAGGTGGCATGATCTTGGCATTGCGGACTACCTATAGATAGAGCATCAGACATGGCGAATTGAAAGCGGCGAGGGGATAATTGTCAATCATATTACAAGGTTTGTATAAAACTACTCGAACGTGATCTGAGCTAGGAGCGAGTTTTCTTTCTCTGAAGCTTGGAACTTAAGGTAGCACATATCTCAAGAAAGGGGCCAAAGGGATTTGATTTTGAATGTGTAGCTATTACAAGAACTGAGGTTAAATGTATAGTAAGAAGCTCATAATTGGATTCTATCGTCTTAAACAATAATCTTTTTCGGCGAGGCCCCCAAGAGAGTTGCTGACTAAATATAGCATGCTGGTTACCTAACCAAGGAAACGGCCCTATCATCTAGTTTCTAATATCAATAATACATCTGGGTTTTCTAGGTTACCTTAGGTACCTACCTACCTACAATCTTGTAGAAAGGGGCTGTTTGAACCTTTTCGTGTAACCAAGGCTTGAAAAAGAAGACATGCCGACAGTTGGCTCAAGATACATGCAATAGAACCGAAAGGGAAACCCGGATAGCAAGCTTTATCTTAATGAGCATCTAATAACCCCCCAATAAGACCATCCCAACCAGAACGTGACACAGGAACACCACGTCCGCCTGCAAGAAGACGAGAATTTCCATATCATGCTAGAGCCGTTAGTCGGGGGTATCAATGGATGTTAGACATGCCCCTTTTTGCTTTTCTTTTCATCATTGATTTCGTTACCAACACTGGCAGAACTCTGGGCGAAATGATTAAAAACATCATCCCTTACATTGGTTAGGTGGGTTTATCGACATCTCATATCACACTACATGGATTAACTGATGGTCCATGCTTCTTTAGATAACATGATCTCGATTCATGGCATCCTTAGTTGTTTGGATGGAGGCTTAGGGGTAAACTGTTACTTGCCCTATAGCATCTCGTGCTACTGTGGATGTTATAGATGCCGAAAGTAGGAACTGTGCTCGTAGTGAGAACTTATCAATTTCTGAAAGAGGGGGGAGAAAGATCACCCTGATGGCCAACAATTGAGTTTTGTTCATTATCGTTCTCTAATAGGGCCACAGGGGGCTTTTAATTCAATATATACACACGATATCATTGGGCGTTGTCTGATTGGTGACATCTAAATGCTGTTCATTCAGACCGGAGCTTTTTCTACAGCAGAATCTTCTCCGTGAATCACACCGGTCTGCTGCTGAAACCTAAGGGCCTGTCGTGCCACAACTTACGAGGGTCACTATCGTAGATACTCGGCAGAAATCTCTACAGAGATAGATTGCTACCGCCTCACCACGATTAGAATGTACCTATCTCACTATGGGGTACCGTCTAGGTACTTTCCATTAAGCCTCGAGCCAATGGATGGGATGCGGTTACGGTTCCATGGTACGATATAGACTGGTACGGAGKGGTAGTTAATTTTTCGTCATTGGTGCCCAATAGGAGACTTCTATATACCTAATACACACATATTGGACGTTATTAGCTCCCATTTGTCGGAAACTTAACGCATGTGCTTATCTATATCCCTCTTTTTCAACGACGTCGTTCTGGACTCCTCGCATTCACAACTGTTGGGAGTAGCATTCGACTTTTGCACCTAGCTACAACCACCCGAACATAGGCTCATCTTATCTGATGGTTGTCGGACAACAGAATGAGGAGAACGAATCTGGAGTTGTAATTAGAATATATTGACTCCGAACGATCATAGTATTGCCATGAACTCATCTTCTTATCTACGACTCTTCTAGCCCGAGGAGACCTTTGGTTCGATTGCCTCTTGCCACCCAATGGCATATACTTGAGACTAGCAATTATTTTTTGTGGTAGGTTCTTTGCAACCTAACAGCTTCCGACCACTCGGCAAGTGAAGCGTTTCCAAACACACATTTGGGAACCAAATGGACACTCTTCGAGTCTTAACCGTGGAATGGTCCAGGAGCATTGATTATCGATCCGACCCTGCTGTCCAATGAAGGCTACCTCTCTCGCCGGACTGCACGTAAAGGTCTTGAAAGGGATATGTAGTGGCAAACTAACATATACGTGGCAAGATGATCTTGCATAGAGATCTTCAGGTAAATACTACGGTGATAGCCACCGCATCCAGTTTCCCATTTCATTTGTTGTTAGTCAGCGCCCCGTGTTGCTCATGGAGGGTAACGTTAAGCACAGGTTTCATGTCTGTGCTGGCAATATTCGCTTCGAGATGCATCAGGTACGGCAACCGAGAAACCATAACGGGCAGGAAACCTCTCGCCGGGAATTACATTTGCCATAAGGAGCCAAGGATGACTTGCAGCTCGCCTAGAATTGCGTTTGAGGAGGGGTGTATTCTGCGTACCTTATTCATACACCTGAGTGTAACTACATTGCTACGTTCCGTCACTTGATATTCCCCTCTAGATCTGACACCTGGGCTCTCTAGATAGCCGTGTATTGCCCGAACATCACGTCTAATGCCGATCATCTCGAGACATTAGAGTGACCCCGTCTAAAATTAACGGAAAGTGTCCTTCCTTCAATATTTTAGGTTGGGTATTACTTGCAGCTGGATAGACGATTATTGTAAGTGTTGATCGCGGGCGATAAAATCATCAGGAGGACTGTGACTATGTCTTAACGTCTCCCCATTAACTTCATACCAGTCTTGTTGGGTGGGGTCTTTTAAACGAGGGGTTGATGGTCTGCTGTGTTATGAGAGCTTCCTCCCTTGCTGGAAGCATCGACCTTCATCCCACCTGTTTGGCTTTATGACTGGTAGCTAAACTCCATCTCGGCAACGGGAAAGGCAATGCCAAGCCTAGACCTCCGTGAGACTGCTAGGCGCCGGTGCGGAAGGCATGGGATGGTATTTCCTCATCACGGAGGGCTTGATCCGACAAAAATGCGTCAGGATCGAAAAGGTTGGCTGTGATCAGGTCCGTTCGGGGTTTGATGCGATATTGGACATTGGCAACGCGGAAGCCAAGTTCTGCAACAGACTCGCTTCCATATTATATCAATTGCCGCAGATTGAAGGGGCGATGGGACCAGGAGGCGGCTACAAACCCAGCGTCGACGAACTGCTGGTGGTTACGTGGCAATGCAATACGGGCCCAACAACTATGATGGTCAGGACTTGTTCCCCATCCGGTGAATTTTGTGATATCTGGCATTGTGGTGGTCCTGTGGGTTTGATAACGGGAAGGCCTACGATAGGCAATCTAGGCCACGTTTTAGATCCCAGAGGTTTGGTGCCGTGGGAATACATACATGAGGACCTGATTGACCCAATGGCGGGAAATGGATGACGGCGGTCTACACTAAAAACAGTAGCACGAGATTCGAATGACAACCTTGTGTCTGAGGAAATGTTCTAGACAGTGGAGCTGGGCCGCACAGGTACCGCAAGCCGCGGTGGCACCAGCGTGCTAGACCTTATCGTGACCGAAACTAGGAGATGATGCTAAACTCTAGGAAGAGACCACATAAGACTAGGGAGCTAGTGCCCATCGAGCAAGGTTGTGCGACTCGTCCGGATCTGACTATTGCGCTACACCCGCCGGTAGCAGTCGGCCGTAACCCGCCGTTGCTCAATTGGGTGTCACCGACTGAGCGGTGCAAGGCGATAGCATTCCATTGTGTTCCCTATTTAGTCATCCATATAGCACGACGTTGCGATGTTGCGATGTTGCGCAGGTTGCGCAGGTCGCGATGCATTCTGGATAAGCAACAGCGGCTGATCAACAGCGCAGGCTGCGGAACCGGGTGTTGTGTACTGTAGGCATGTATGTAAGGTGATCTATGTAGGTGTCGTGTCTAATATATCATTCCACGGCTAGGACTGCTGGGGAAATGATCGGAGCCCGGTATCACCATGGGTGAGTAGCATGGTCAAACAAACTCGATAACCGTTTGTCATGGTTATAGGACCACAAAGCTGTATACCACCACACTCGAGGAGATCAACAGAGCACTCGGCCATGTATCACCTACGATCACGGAATACGAGAGGTAGAAGACGAGTTGGGGCAGTGCCGCAGTGGTAACATGGGGTTGGAATGATGCTCGAGTGTGATATCATCGTGCTTGGGAATTGAGGGTCAATTGACGATATGCGCTGCAGTGCGCTGCTATGCGCAGTTATGCACAAAGGACTAGCGCTTCCTTAGCTGCGGGACAGCTGAGGACAGTCGCGGGCAACTGGGAAGCTCCTAGTAAGCTCCATGGAAGCTGCCGCGAAAGCTGCTGCGAAGGAAGTGGGAAAAAATTGGGAAAGTGTGCGCGTCGAAAAAGCGATCGGCACTAACCCTGATGTAGTATCCCGAGTATCTAGCCGTGGCCTACCGTGGCCTACCGAATGCAAAGGCAGTGCAGGAGGTACTTATGTACAGGGTAGGCAGGGGAGGCCAGGTAGGCGCAATGCAAAATAGAAGCAGGCACCACTCGGGCGCCACACCAGCACAAAACCCAACTCGGCAGCGTCGACAGGGTACATACAGCAAATGCAAAAAATTCATCCCGCTGCAGCCGCTGGCAGCCGCAGGCGTCATTTTCCTTTCTTCTTTTCCTTCTCGAAATTTCCTAAAAGGATTCTGCGGTGGCCACCCACGAATCATGAGCCGCTCCAATCAACAAAACCGGCATTTGAAGCCATCCCGCGCATGTGAAATTTCAAGCAAATTCCCCTCCCTTCTGCAGAGCCACTGCAGACATGCCCCTGCGGCTCTGCCGTGCCCTGTTTCACTACCGGGAGGTTGTCTATTCTTAATCTATACGTACAGAAGCCAAGGTGCCGGATCGACCAATCCGTCTGCATGATTTTAAACATGGCTAGCGAGCTCATCCTTGGTCACTTTAAAGAGGAAGCAGATTTGATCCACTGATCCACAACGCAGCTGAGATGCCCACGATGACAAGGTGATTGATAAATGGGCAAAAATGATATGCGTGGAAACACAGCAGCTACAACACAACCACAACCACAACGCTGTCCATCTGCATATTTTTCTCTCCTAAAGTTCTTACGGCATGATCTGTCCCACTTTACACCCAGGTACATTCACTTGGGCTCTTCCTTGCTGTACCATGTTCTCTCTACCACCGTCTACGTCAGATCACAACATTACGAGCCATTAGCAGCTCTCACCGCTCCACCCAACCAGATTTGGAAGACCCATCGCAATTGAGGTCTGGATCGCCAAATCGCCAGGTCCTTCTTTTTTTTCTTCAAACGGTGGAGTCTCAACGAGATAAGGAAGGGGGCTACCTTTACTCGCTCCCTCCTGGCTCCTGGCTCCTTGGCCCGGGCTCGGCTGGCCACCGAATGGTCGCACTTCATCAGCAACGTTGTTGTTCATTGCACGTTATCCATATGAATGTCGTCTGCCGGTAGTTTTGCCAACGTCCAATCTAAAGCGACATGGCATGAAATAGCAAGCCCTCTTCATCGGCCCGTTATCACCCTCGCCCTCCTTAATACCTAGTATGGTTGGGTGTGTGCCTGAGCGAGTGTGGCCCACATCCGGTTGTCGCCATTCGCACCAATTTGCACCATTTGTGAATCTCTAACATATTCCGGTATCCATTTTGTACATACGGCGTTGTACACTACATGTTGCGCGTCACGATACTAGCTAAAGTACAAGCTCCGTTCAAACCCACCACACCCCCCGAAGGTTTGAAGATCCGTCTGAACCTGTCCCCAGTTTATTAAATTCTGGACCGCCCTTCTCGTTCCTTCGCTTTGTCCAAAAGAGAGAGGCTTGTACCAACCCTTTTGTCGTGATTCCAAGTTGTGGTTCGACTCCTTCTTTACCCATCACCCTTCATCGTTCGCTTCTTTTTGTCGTTGTAGAATCCCACCCGATTGTGCAGACAGGGCCTTGCATCGGATACTCGAACTGCCATCAATTCCATTCTAACGTTATCTAAAGTTACCGAAATACCTATTGCTCTACTTCGCCATACACCCGTCCACGCCCCATACACCATACTCCATGCGCCATACGCACTGAATAAAACGTAGAGTTTCTCTAGGACCAGTCGCCGTATTCGCTGCCAATACCCAGTGGATACACACGCCTTACATTGCTTTTAACTTCTAACTTCATTTTCTACGTCTGGTCTTTCATTAGTTCTACATTTTTTTTAAAACGCCACATCTGGGCGATATGGACAAAGTCCCAGGGTCGCCTCGTAATGACGCCAGTGCGACCTCAACTCCTCCCCCGGAGGAACCTCAAAGCCCGGCATCGCCCGACCTAAATACCTCAGTGACGAGAAAAGAGAAAGGTCGAGTGCGCTTCAACAGTGTTGCCGGAGTTGAGCCCCCACCGTTTTTGGATTTATCAGGTCTCTCAGCATCACACGCATCGCTTCCTCCGCGGCCCCGGCCCTCCGTCTTGCGTGGGAATTCCTATAATTCAGTGACAAGTATCCCTGAATCTGTCGATAACGATGATCCCGCCTCCGAAAAAGTACTATCGGCGCATGCTGCGCAGGAACGTGCCCAGCAAGTGGCCGCTACTTTGCTGGGTTCGCAATCAGCTCCCGGATCAACAAGGACTTCTCTGGATTCGGATGCCGAGACAGTGAACAGTGGAGGKGTTAATGATATGTTGCCCGGATTTTCCAATATACCACTTGAGGAATTCTCTATGCAAGTTCCGGATATCGGCGACGGAAATGGGGAATCGGGGCAGAAAAGTCCTTCTGAAGAACACCGCGCTCTAAAGAAGGAAGCATACAATCTTGTTCGATCTCACACACAGAGGCATAATCACGGAGTGTATCGCGCGGCAACAGCTAGTACCACCTTAAGTTCCGGCCAGCTAACACCAATCGATGGACCGAAGCACGAGCTCTACGTTCCACCGCCATCAGAGTACCGTCCTAGTGTCCTATCAAATCTTCTCAAGCTTTATAAGCCACCCGAACCAAGTCACTCTCATTCTCCTAATTATCCACACAGCCGGAAGTCCGAGCATGGAAGTGAATTTACTACACCGGGTTCTTCCGGTGCTACGACGCCGAACCGACGGAAATGGTATGAGAAGAACCGTTCCCAGGACACTCTGGCAAACCTCGTGGAAGCGTCTGCGCGCCTCGCTAGTGCTGGGGTCAGCGGGCCAACGGCGACCAACACAAGACCAAAGCGACCTAAACACCGGCGAAGCCCTAGTGGACGGATCTTGAGTTTCGGTCGACCGCGGATGGAGGACGAAATCCGCATCACTATGCATATTGCGGAAACGTTAACTCGTCAGAAGTACATCATTAAGATGTGCAAGGCACTTATGCTGTTTGGAGCCCCGACCCACCGCCTTGAGGAATATCTGAGAATGACAGCGAGGGTTCTTGAGATTGACGGCCAGTTTCTTTACTTACCGGGTTGCATGATCATTTCTTTCGATGACCGTTCGACCCATACCACCGAAGTGAAGATCGTCCGTACAAATCAGGGGATCGACCTTGGGAAGCTCAGAGACGTTCACGAGATATATAAGCTGGTTCTCCATGATAAGATAGACTTGGAAGAGGCCATTGAATCCCTAACGAGGGTAATGGAGGAAAAAGACAAGTTCCACGCATGGCTCAGAGTCCTGGTGTTTGGCTTGGCAAGCGCTACGGTCGCCCCCTTTGCCTTCGAAGGACAGCTCATCGATCTACCCATCTGCTTCTTCCTTGGCTGTCTCGTTGGCACCTTGCAGATTATCGTCGCCCCGAGGTCTGATCTTTACAACAACGTTTTTGAGATTACCGCCGCCGTTTTGACGAGTTTCTTGAGTAGAGCGTTTGGCAGCATCAAAGGGGGAAGGCTGTTTTGCTTCTCGTCGTTAGCCCAGAGCTCTATCGCACTGATCCTTCCTGGATGGTTTGTCCGTAAGTACATGACACATTGATGTGTTTTTACATCCATCATAACTAACCGAACTTATAGTGTGTTCTGCTCTCGAACTTCAATCACGTGCTTTGGTCCCCGGTTCCATCCGAATGGTATACGCCATTATCTATTCATTGTTCCTTGGTTTCGGCATCACAGTCGGAACGGCATTATATGGACTGATGGACCCTAAAGCCACCTCGGCGACGACTTGCCCGAACCCAATACCGACATACTACCGATTTTTCTTTGTACCACTCTTCACTATGTGTCTTGCCTTCGTCAACCAGGCAAAATGGAAACAGATGCCTGTAATGGTGGTGATCTCGTTTGCCGGTTACATTGTGAACTTCTTCAGTGGCCCCAAATTTGCTGCTAGCCCGCAAATAGCCAACACTCTAGGCGCTTTCACCGTCGGGGTCTTAGCCAACCTATATTCGAGAATAAGACACGGCGTGGCTGCCGCCGCTCTCTTGCCTGCCATCTTTGTACAGGTACCCAGCGGCCTGGCGGCAACGGGGAGCTTACTGAGTGGACTGAGCACGGCAAACGAGTTGAATAATGCGACAGAAGTCGTAAATGGCACTAGCACCGTGAGTTATATTGTATGCCCCCTGTAAAATTATTTCGACAATAGCTAACACCTCAGCTAGGTCACCATCACACAAGGCCAACCTTTCGACACAATAGTATTCAATGTTGCCGCATCGATGATACAAATAGCTATTGGCATTACCGTGGGCTTATTCCTTAGTGCGTTAATCGTGTACCCACTTGGAAAACGGCGAAGCGGTTTATGGACGCTCTAAAGTTTTGCATTTTCGCCCTCCTTCGTCACCAAGTTCGTGTTCGGACATCGTGTCATGGGAAAAGTTGATTTCTATTAGCAAGCGAGTTTTGATACAAGGTCATTCGACATAAAGGATAGAATTACAGGCGCTGTGGACAGCATATAGAGGTATATTATAGAGGTAATGAGGAGGAAAAATAGCCTCACGGCCGGGGATGATACGGAACTTCAACGGAAGTTTTCGTTATGACACGTGATATGAGGTTTTCAGCATATGCGACGGCGTCGAGGCTCATTTGTTGCACAAATAGGAGTTTTTTATTCTAACGACCTCATTTTTCTGCTCCACCCAACACTCCCTCGATAAGTTTCATAGTTGTCACCTCCGGATCACTGTCCTCAGATAAGAAAGTAGATGTCTGACTAGAATATAGTCATATGGGCAGGCTCCTATCAACTGTTTATACCTTCGCCTAATGTTGAACGTGACGTCGAAGTGAGAGCATCTAAAATGATTAAGACTACATCAATGTTAACCCTCGGCACACGCGGCACAACATCCCTCGCCCTTCTAGTGACATTAGCAGCTTAAGGTCGGTTTACATATTCAAAGTTGGACCCTAAGTTGCTGAGGAAATCGGAAGGGTCGATAATGTACCTAGGTATATTTGTCCATGCAGTTGATTGCTCAGGAAAATGTGGCTGCTATAATTACTCGAAACCTACAGGCATGCACTCGACACCTTTGACGATCACACAACTAAGTACGTAGTATTGTTTGGATTGGACATTCTATCAAATATATCAGGATCTTGAACGGACTCATTGGTACATATATTTTCAATATCACCCCTTTTTACCTATCATCGACACACGTGATATCCCAGTTCCCACTTCCTCCCCAAAAACCGAGTCTCGTCCTATCGCCCGTACAAACTTTTTCTCCGACCACCATGTTAGCCAGTATACAGAGGCAGCTAAACACGTCCGAGTTTTCATAACGTGGCGGATGATGGCCGTGTAGCCATATTCTACACTATGCGCTCCCTAGCTCTTACTCTGCTAATGAAGTATATTTCTTCCTACCCCTTCACTTTCCCATTAATCATTTCTCTTCGAGCATTCAATATTACTAATTACGAAGACGTCGTGCCTTTTTACTGCTCTTCTTAATCATTGTAGTATCCTTGTGGCGTTCCGTCTCACATATATGGTGCCTATTTGCAGAGCTCGCAGTCAACCCAATGTCAGGATTTCGTAGCCCAATAATCATAATAAGTTCTAGAAATATTTGAAGGAACTTATATTCTAAATTAGTGCTGAAGACAGTGTACCAAAGTACTGGAGAATACGTTAATAAGCTGACAAAGGGGAGAAGAAAAGGGGTCACGTAAGAAGGGTAATATAAGGAAGCGTTTATAGTTAGGAGTAAGTGAAGTGCCTGCTCCTTATACTAATAAAAGCTCTATAGATTGCTCCTGTTTGTCTAATCATTCTCTACCCGACACAACTAACCGACACGACTCATCGTCCTTATCTATATTTACGTCGTATCATTAATAATTACATCAGCTTATATTCAATTATATACAGGTGAGTGAAACATGAGTCACGATACCATAGTTTAATGCCTTCTGAAAAGCAGAAGCAAGGCAACACTCCTTCAATAGCTGATGAGAACTCCTGAAGAGCTTAGTATACTTCATTCATTACGAGTCCAGCAGCACATTATGGTATGTATGACATTTTAGATAGTAAATGAGTGTCTTTTCCTATACTCTTCTCGGAATCATGTCCTTAAAATATAAAACTCAACTATGGTCGTAACAGAGAGATCACCTTCAACCAGGGCAAGGCGAGCTTATCTAAAGCAAGTCACCCCAATAAAAGTGTAACTATAAATGTCAAAATGTTCTATTGGCCCAGCTGCCATGAATGAGAGCATTGCATGCGTGGGTGCTCTACTATAGGTACCGACGAATATTGAGGTATCAGAATACTACGACCTACGGCATGGAATATTTCTTTAATATACCCTCGAACATATAGGTAGTATTTCAATATTTTAGGGGGAGCCTCACCCTATTAGACGTTAACGGCGCAATACTGAGGTCGTTTCAACGCCGGCTAAGACGGACGTTATCGGGAAGTATAGCTAAGACCAATCTCGCTGGCGCCGATCATATCCCCCCGGGACGCCCTGTCTCAGGCTAAAAGGGAGAAGATTTCCCTTACGTGGCTCGGTACTGTACTATTTAGAGAAGCCTTAATGTGACTTCAAGCTGGGTTAATCAGCCGCATGCTATTGGATCGAATTTGGTGATAAGCTCGAATTACACAATATTGACCATATGTCGGAGTCAGAATATTAGGTATCGCTATCGTTATCGTTACTCTGAGTTGCCTGTCCTTTATAGAATCCATAATTAAACGCCGTGTGATATTTCCAGATGCTATAGCCGGGCGCGCGTTCCCTATGTTTCTCGTTGGCACGGAGGAAACTCCTAAGCTCCAATTAGAACAGTCTAGAGTTAAGATGTTAACCTGATCAACATGTAACCTTCACTTTTGCTTGCAGCAATCAAGTGCGTAGGATTCGTACATATAATGGATCCGCTAGGTGATGATTGTCTCTCGAACTGCTTTCTTTGTAACTTGTATGATATGAAACAAGTGTAACTTGAAGGCCATTCGTCTTTCTAGCCCTAAGGTCTTATGTAGGACGATCTCGAAATAGTAATCGGTGACAGTGGCGATCCTACGACGATCCTCCGTACGTTGAAATGCTACTCGGTGGCAAGAATAGACATTTTCATGGGGGTTGTGATGCATGTGTGGCCCGGGTGCCCGTTACATCAGAAGGGTAGTGGCATATATACCTCAAAGTGATGGATATAATGCATACATGAAAATGAAGAAATCACCACGTATGAAGCGACTCGGGCGGGATCCTCTTCTAGATATTTCTCTCTCTCTCTCTCTCTGCCTTTTAATGGCTTCTGCAATGCCGTCACATTAGGTACATMCTCCGGTTCCATCGGACCTCCATCTCCGCATGTCCCATACCAGCCTGCCATGTAACATGTAACTATCTACGCCCGCCAGAATTGTAAATGCGGGATACATGTAACGGGCGTTCCCGGTCTCATGCTCCTGTACCCCGCGTATTATCCTGCTGTCCACCGTCGTACAAGGGCCAAGCTACTCCTCGGATTCCCCTCTGATTGATCCTCAGGGTATAAAATATGCAATAATATAATCTGTCCAACACCATTGCCGTATTCGTGATGCGATAGGACTGGGATGGTTACGGCCCCCCTTAATGGTAAGGTTTCAATCAGGAAGGTACTTGCTAGCCTACCTGTATAGGCCTTCAGGACAGTCGTTGGAGGCTGCATATGTAGTTATTTACGAAGACGACAGTCATGTCGATTAAATCTTTGGGCTAGGATAGACCAGACTGCCATTGCGAATTGATGGCGGGCTTTTACTAATGCAGTGTAAATAGCAAACATCCGATTCACTCGTCTCGGACGTGACCACTCACGAAGAATCCGTCCGGAGAGAACCCAGCGCCAATGGAAGCAGCATTGTACATGTACGCAGAAAGTGTTACTTTCATGTACGTATACCGTGCGTTAGCGGGAACGAGTCAGAGGGCGCAGAGCGCTGATGGCGTCATGTTGTGCAACTATCCACTGGCCCTAGCGCTGGAATCAAGAGGTCGGCACTGAGGGACAGGCCTAGTTTGCTGATGGTTTGCAAACATTCGCCGGCGTCGAGCCGTATCCGGTCGTCGTGCAGCATCATATACTCAATTCGGGGGGTTCCTCTCATTCTCTAGAAGAAGCGGCTCAAGCAACTAGCCGCCGTATGAATAACCTGGAACGTCTGGGAAACCGACAACGGCCACCTCTGGATCGCTTAGCCTGATCTTGCATCGATGGGCGATTCTGTCTTACGCCGAACCGCGAACACGTTACAGCCAAGTCCAGGGCAATCCAGCTGTCAATTCGAAACATTGGAGTCCCGATGCTGTGAAACCTCGCAGCTAAGGCTCCGCGTGGATTGAACACAATCTCATCCTTACATTGATATTGATGTGATCTTTGACTTTAGGACCTCAATTTTTGGGAAAATCCAAGGCGGTGAGATGGAAATCATGGATTGAATCTCGGAGCTCTCATCCGGTAATGTAAGGGTCCAGATTAATGATAGGGAAGCCTTTCTTGATAACCGTACCGACGGGATGGTTCACGCTAGAGTAAGTCGCCGGGTGGTGACGTCTTCTGACGTTGACGGCTTCTCGCTAGAACGGGMCCCCGTCCCGTAGCCTCTGATATCCTATAGGCTCCGTCAAGCCGATAGCCATTGCATTCCGATCTAAGTAAGGAGTATAAATAAAATCAAAGTATATATTCGCCAGAAGAATGGGGTGCTAGAGATCTAAGCATCGACGATTTAGATGGGAATTGATAGCGCTTGTGACAGGTATAGATAACGAATCCTGGTATATCGGCGATGCTGCTTTTAACGCAAGGAACTTTTTAGTCCTTGAATATACCAAATCCAAATCTACTCTTGGGAGCACTGTTTGCTTGCCGGTATTGCTTTTTCATTGATACGAGGATTTGGACAATTACGCAACGTTGACAATGAGATTTGTTAGCGCCTAAGTTAATGTATCCCGCATTCGCTAATGAAAAAGGGTTCACAGCAACGTTGGACGTTAGACGTTATGGATACCTCAAAAAGTAAAAATAGACATCATGGTATACAAGTCGACGAGCTCGATTTGCCTAGGACCTAGGTTACTAGCACCACTAAGTTAGGTGACCAAACTCTTTTTATTTTTATTCAAAAATTTTTCGGCGAATTGTCCCAGGAGCATGGGTATTCCGCCGCATACTCTTGGCATGGGTTTGCTGAATGTGGCAATGTAATAGAAGAGGACCTAATTTGTTCATTTGCTGGGTCGTGGGCTTCTGAACCACAAGCAGCCTCACGGGTTTGACATGTGAAAGGCGGCAGAGACCGTGGGATTGTACCTAGTTCAGCATGATGAAGTGGGGCGAATGAGTCCACCGTGAAAGAGACGAGGGAGCCGGAGAGTAGACATGCAGTATCGGAATCGAAATAACCCTTGAGGTTTCATCGATATCTGACTAGTCCCTTGATCGCCCGATAGCCCCCAGCGAACACATATGGCCCCATTGTGCGGTGATATTTGCAAATGAAGTCCTCGGTCGTAGGAGTTCAGGCAATAGTGGCGAACATTCTGAGAATCATTCCGTAGTCTTAGACCGAGGCTGTTTGGACGTTATGAGGGAAACCCGCGGACATTGCCCGGCGCATTAGATGGATCCGGATTCGATAGTTATGGGAAACCGCTCATTGTCTAGGAGTACATATGGATGCGTCGGGAAACCTAGCCCATGCTCCATAAGGCGCGTCCATATTGGATACCAATATGCCTAATGATCCGAATATATTACCTAAGTAAGCAGGCGCTGTATGATGGCTGTCGAATACGACTTCTAATTCGTAAGCCGGAGGKAGATTTAAGTCAAGAGGATTTGCCGGCTCATCCAGAACGATGACAGATGTTGCACCTCCAATTGCCGACTCCCATGCGGTCTCGAACATGCAGCACAGACAAGGCAGGATCGCGCGCAGCCTCGACTTATATCCCAAGGAACATGCTAATAAGTCAGTTCATCTCACAAGAGAACGCGTTCGAATTGGCCAAGTGACCCGTGGGATTCATTTAGATGCTGCATTTGCAAGGTCGTCACGGTCTGCAGGCGACCAGTCTCGCTACCTATGACAGATAAGCTAGGGTTTGGTAGGAAGCTCATTGCATATGACGATAGTTTGATGTCAACTAGTCTTGGCTTTACTGTATGCAGCTCGTGTCCCCTAGTGTGCTCGAAGCGAAAGCCCAGACTGCATCGAATTGTGACTTGACTTCGAGTCCGCAGGCGTCAGTCAAAGCATCATCATCATGAGCATTTCCAAGATCTGGTTTGTTCATAAGGATAAAGAAGAGTCAGGCTGTCACCAAAGGAATGGGAATACGATAGCGTAGGTAAGCTTGGTAGGTCAGATAGGCGAGCCCGGAGACGGATAGATAGGAAGCAAAGATGGCAGCGTTATGGTATGGATTGGGAACTCGAACTTTCACATGCCAGCGACAGGGATTGAGATAGGCTGAGGGCATGGGGCTTTACGCGTACCGTACTGGTACTTGTGTAGCGCTTTCAGGCCCCTGTCAGCCCACCGGGAATTAGTGGCTTCAGGTGGCACATTGTACAATTCAGCGCACTAATCACATATGTATGCACATACCACAGAGGCACATGTAATTCAGTGTTGGTATTGCGACAGTACTGCAATCCTGTCATAGGTTCATAGGTACATATGTACCCGGGCGAAGACTGGAATGTGGATTGTCGCTCGGCTGCCCCTGTGCCTGGCTGCCGACACACATGTTATCGCCCCTCCTATGTGTACCTACCCGGACCAGCAGATCTGCTGCAGTCATCCATGTACCCATACCCGAAAAGCTGCTGTGGGTCTTGTGGGTCTCGATAGCAAAAGAGACCCACTAGAGCATAGCGGCATCGAGGAGCTCGGCACCAGTGACTTCATTGGCCCAGCAGAAGCCCGTGGAATGCGTCAATACTATGGTATGGGCCAGAAGAATGGCTGTGATTCTGCAACTAACACGAAAGACGCGATGCGACTCTACCACATATGTACCTAGCGATCTTGTTGTGCGATATGGCGCCAGGTACATGACAGGGTTGAGGCAAGCCAAGGTTCCATTCTACACAATCGATGTACACTACATCCTACTAACAAGCTTGCCTAAGCTGATGTCCACGATGTACCGGGGCGAGAACGGCGCCAGATGGAGGGATGGAGCATGGGCACTGGAGGGAAAAGAAAGGAAAAGGCAAAAGCACATGCCAAAAGGAATGCTCTCGCCGGGCATCAGGATTTCCTATTTATTATTTTAGAGCACCCGTTTCACCCGTTTCACCCTTTTTCACCTGACGCTATGCCTTATGACTGTTTCATTCCACCTTTTTGCCTTTAGCTGCTGACTTCTTCAACCTTAATCGACCAAAACGGTTCCCTCCATCTAAGCTTCTCTCACCCCTTCCAATTCCACCACACCCAATCCCACGACGAACCAGCCTTGATTGAGCTTCCTCCTTCCCCCCTCATCTACCTCCCCCCCAAATCATCATCGGGACCCAACAACTTACCTACGCTCCCGCTCGCTCTCGGGCTCTCTCTGCTCACCTCTCTCCCTCCTCGACATTCCTATTTTAGCATCCTCTTGCCAGCCCGGTAATCAAGCCCTACGATGGCTGCCCAAGTGAACGGCGAAGTCCACCCTTCATCCGCGACACTGTCGGTAAGTTGGTGACACCCCCAGCCTTATCTTTCCATGCCGCTTTGAGACTACTCAGACAACTAACATCGCAATAGCATATCACGGGATACCCGGTCGTCAGCGATGGCATCGCCTATATCAAGGGAAACCCTTACGGCCAGAAGTCGATAGAGCTGGGCGATTCTGCCTACAAGACCTTCGCGAAGCCGGTGATCCCTTACATTGCMAAGCCATACCAATATATCTCGCCCTACGTTAAGAAGGCCGACCTGATCGGTGACACTACCCTGAGCAAGATCGACGAGCGCCTCCCCGTTCTGAAGAAACCGACTGGTGAACTGTGGGCTGATGGAAAGAACTTTGTTTTCTTCCCCGTCCGAAAAGGTGTCGAGACCAAGGACCACGTCTTCGATGTTTACAGCTCTGAATACAAGAAGGTCGGCGGCGATGGCTTAGTAACGTCCAGCAAGGCACTTGTCTCGACCGGTCTGGTGGTCACCAGCGAGGCGCTAGCCTGGATTGGCGACCTCCTAAGGGCCGGCAAGGTGCAGGCCAAAGAAGCCGGCAACGATTTAGCTCGACAAGCCAACCACTGAGAGGCAGAAAAAACGTATTTGGAGATTCGGGTTGACTCTTAACACATTTTCTTCTTTCATTTGATACCATGCATCATTCCTCTTCTTTTTTTTTATCGACTCTTCAAAAACTGCAGTTTCGGGAATTCGTATTAGGTAGTGCGGTCTGCCGGGCAATTTCGAAGGAGCTGTATTATGGGAAACACAGGGCCTGGCTTCTAGGCATTCACTTTCGCTTCTCCTTTGCCATTGGGAAGAAATTCTACACCGAGCGAGGCATATTTGCCAGAAATGGGTAGAGTTTCGATCCGGTCATCTCATTGACTTGCGATTATAATCCATCCTAGCCTTAACTGTCGACATACGCGCAGAACGAGATTGGGTGCAGAGTGTACACGTAGGGGTAAAGGGAAAAAAAGGCGCGAGGCAAAGTCGTGTGTTAAGCCGAGTTGCATGTGCTTAATGACCTGTACGAAAAGATAATAGATTTCGATTCTGTCACGTCATCCTGCTTGCTATGTAGCCGCCCTAACTTCTCATCAGTAATAGCAGAGCCAAGTTGCCACTTCATGTGAAAGTACAGCCAAGCCGACCAAACAACCGGTATTCGAGGTTGTATGTACGTATGTAATCCATACCACCATGTTAAATCTGATCTATTAGACCAATTGGGATAGACGAATTAACTGAATTCAATTGACACCGGATGACATATAGCGAAATAAAAAGTGCTTTGTATACAATCGTCGTTACTCAGGTTGGCGAACGAAATCTTCTGGAATGATAACATTATTGGTAAAGGCTTGCATATGTAGACTTTGGTTGGAATTGATTTGGACCAATATGTAATACGTATACCTGTTATTGTGGGTCTCTAACGGCTGTCTAGAGACATTTCGGGCCGCCAAGCTTTTTAACTACATCACGTGGCTTCGTACTCATTGACCTGGCAACGAGCTCCTGCAAGATAAACATAGCAATCCGCCTATCACCGCAATTTGCAACCMCCTCCACCCATTACTAAACAGTAATTTGCAAGACATTTTCGCAGCTCCAAGGTGCTTCATGCTGCTCCATTTGCAGGTATTCCAACTCATACGAATAAAACCCATTACTCTATCTCTTTCCTGCGCTTTGATTATTGCGAGTAGGAAAACAAATGATTGAGCTTGAACAACCATCTAGCCTGCCAGGCTCGCCCGGTTCGGCGCCACTCCAACCGATATCACCGGATCGGGTCAACCAGCAGCGCGACGCTTCAGTGTTCTCTTCCATGCGAGCAGACCAGATTCGCGACAGCGACGTACACGATAAGATCCGCCAATTTAACAACATGGCGCACACTGGCCCCGGAGCATCCATGTCTAGGCAGCTTGAGCGAAAAACAGCAGATGCCGCCTTGAAGCGAGCTATGCTGGGACGCGAGGAAGCAGAGACCGAGATGCGCCGTTATCGAGACGAGGCGCGCCAACTACGCCGGCAAGTCGAGGAGAGCCGTGGTAGAGAGCGCAAAGTAGGGGAGAGATTAGAGGATGTCATGGTGAGTCAAATATAACCAGACTTCCACCTTTCCCCCCCTCGAGTTACTAATAACGAATTTGCAGGAGAAATATGGACAAGCGAAAGAAACACTTCAGCACAGTAAAGCGATATGGGAGAAGGAGATCCGACAAGCACGAAAGGAGGTTTTCAAGACGCAATCATCCATCGTCAAGATACAAGAAGAGCTCAAAACTGTACGAAGCGCTGCCAAGACTGCGGAAGAATCCTTAGCGAGAGAGAAGGAGCGTAGCAAAGCCAGAGAGCAAGAAGCATTTGCGTCGCGCTACCAACTTGTCGAGATACAAGAACAATTACAAAAGGCTCTCGAACGCCTCACGTTCATCGAGCAGGAGCGCGATGCCTACAAGGCTGCTGCCAAGAGCGAGGAAATTGCCAGAATCGCTGCCGAGGGCCGCTTACCGCTACCGCCGGAAGAGCCGGATAGCGAGTTCGCATCACCATCTAAGAACGGTCGTGTCTCTTTGTCGACGGCCGATGTAATATCTTCTGCTACGAGTGAAGCAGAGATCGAAGAATTGACACGTTTGTGGCAATGGGAGAAGCAAAGAGCTGACCGCACCCAAGAACATCTCGAGTTCGTGCAGGCTGAATGCCAGCTGCGATGCTGCTCCTGCGCCAGATCTCGCCCGCGGAGAAGCACCATAAACTCGCTGCGTCAATCGGTGAAGATCGTGGATCCGGCGGACCTTATGATATTGGGTCAGAAGCCCGAATCCTCAGAGAAACCCACCCCCGTGGAACCCGAGCATCCCGAGGAGAAACAAGACGAGGAGCAGACACAAGAACATTCGCAAGTGGAACATACAGAATCGCCCGTAGAGGAAGCTGTACCAAAGAGGATATCAAGGGGACCTAGACGGAGCACAATTTTCATCCCATCCGAGGGCATCTTCAGGACCATCTCTCAACAAGACCTCCAGGCGAGGTACAATTCCGACGATGCCGCATCCGAACCTCCTACACCAATAGAAGAACCTCAACCAGACCCGGCTCATTATTCCCGAACACCCTCCGTCGAGCCTCCCACATACGCCTTACTAGCGCAAGAGCGCACCTCCCTCCTCTCCCTCCTCAACGCCCCGCACAAGAGAAACTCATCCGACTGCACAAGCATGAACATCCCCACCACATCAGCAGGACCCCATCCTAGCCGCATGGGCTCCTCGCAAGACGAGCTAGACGAGGAAGAAGAAGCCGCCCCGGCGCGCCCGGACACCGCCATGACCACGGAAAGGGAAACCGAGGAAGACGACGGCACGCGGCCGCACACCTCCGCCGCGTTCTACACGGTGACGACGACGACGACGAAGGTGCCCGTCCGCGACAGCTACAAGAAGTCCAGCTTCCACGACGAGATCCGCAAGCCCTCTTTCGATGTCAATAACCCGGCCCTGACGCCCACCATGACGCGCGAGCAGGCCCTGGCCCAGATTAAGGAGAGGCGCGGCAGGGCTAGGAGCGCGGCTCAGGGCCTCGCTACGCCCAGGCGCCAGATGGTTGCGGGATCCGGCGATCGCAGGGATGCGAGTGCGCCGGCGGCGAGGGCAGCTAAGGGCCGCTCTGCGTGAGAGGGGGCTAACTTGTCCAGTGGACTTTACCTACTTGTTGCCGGCCCCTACGGTGAGCAGGCCGGTGCTAATTAATGGACGATTGGAATAGGCATTTGTCCCGGGAGAGGAGGGCGCCTCGGATCGGGTCTAGGCGTTCAGTGTTCAGCGTTCAGCATTCAGTGGCTACCTTGCTATCATCTGAGATACCTCTACTCATAACCTGCGACTGCATTTCCACCGGCGTTCTTTTATTTTCCTGGAAAAAGCGGGAGGGAAACAATACCTACAATGATCAGATTAGGTTAGGAAACTACAGAGATACCTATGGATTCATTGGGATATCATGATGAGGCGTTGGATTTTCTTCTCTCTCTCTCTCTCTTTCAGACTACTCTGGCTCACCCCACTACCCTCTTTCTCTCTTTCTCGCATTCGCGTGTTTCATTGTATGCATACCTATACCTACCTATACTTACTTTAAGTTACGATGAAGATGATCGGTGGAATCGGTGTTGGCGGCTTGTTTGATAGGTAGATTCGTTTTAAGACGGTAATGGAAGACTATTACTAGTACTACTGCTACTACTAATTTAATTGGTCATATTATTCGGATGATAGTGCATCTGATATGCAAGGACCGCTCTTGAGTGAGTGAGGCTAAAGTCACCGGAGTATTCGTCGTAAGTTAGGTAAACCATCGCATCAAAAATCCACATCTAGGACTCTACTTTCGGGCCTTGAAGCTAGGTGGCCAGCAGGGGAAGTCTGCGTATGTGTTCTGTAGCTGCTTGTCTCACCGCCTCGAATGCTTGAACACCTACGGTACCTACCGATGCTCGGAGGTGATCTACCTCAACATATTCAATTCCGACATGCTGAGTATTCAACGTTATAGGGATTAATGACCAGCATTCCAATAGTTTGTCAACTCAGCTTCGGTTTCAAAGATCCTCTCAACTATGCCCAATTTCAGCCTATTGCTCTCAGAGTCCTATCGAAATAGACTTTAGTCATGGGCATGGGGGAAGGTCATGCGCATCAGACCAAAAGAATACTTATCAGGCCAGACTTCGATGGTGGACATCATATACATATATTCAGCCACCATAGATTTATCAGGTAGGTATTGATATTAAAACTTGATATATCGTAGATATGGACCGGTGGGCCTATAGACACCACAGATTGTAGATATTTGTCGAAGGATGGATATTCTAGATAACTTAGGCACCTAGAGTAGTAGACCAAACTGTCGTTATCGCACAAATCCACCAATACAAGCCGTGGACTCTACAGCACCTGGAAAATCTACATTCACTTAGCTAGGGCGAACCTCCAACCCAGCAGGCGGTATCGGGACCTTCCCCTCCAAGATCTTCACAGCATTGCCAGAAAGCAGAATCTCCTTGATGCTCTTGCGCTCATCATTCAGCGTCACCTGAACGCGAATCTCGCTCTTCCGACCTATCTCCACCCCCTGGACGACCTCATATCTTCGCGTCAAGGGCCCCTCATCCGCCTCCGTCAAGCTAAGATACGCGCACAGCCCCGACGCCGCAGACCCCGTCGCGGGATCCTCCCGGGACCCCAAATTGCGCGTGCGCAGCTTCCGCGCCCCGTCCGTCCCCGCGGGGCCCAGGTCCACGTAGAAGTAACTCACGACAGGCCCGTTGCGCCAGCCCTCGTCCAGCGCCTCTTTTGCAGTGTACGTGTTCTCCGTGCCGAGCAGGCTCGCCGTTTGCTGCGCTAGGGCTTCCAGGTCCGGCAGCCGCACGAAGATCGCTGTCATCCCGTTCACAATGCTGACTACGGGGTGCTGGCCGTAGCTGGTCCCCGCGAACGGCCGGTCGTGCACGTGCACGTTATGCGCGACGGCGAGCTGGGCGCCGGGCTGGCCATCTAGATCTAGGGCCGCGAACGGGACTAGCCCGGCTTTAGTAGCGAGGATCTGCGCGGAGCCCAGCCGCACATGGTGCAGCAGGAAGTTGGAGGTGCCGATCGTCGGGTGCCCCGCGAAGGGCACCTCGGCGATGGCGGTGAAGATGTCGATGCGGGCGACGCGGGCCTGGATGTCCTGGGGCGTCTGCTCGTGCAGGAAGACGGTCTCCGAGAGGTTGAATTCGCGCGCAATGAGCTGTTTCTGGTCCTGTGAGAGCGAGGTGCCTAGGGGCACTTGGACTATGGCCAGGGGGTTGCCGCGGAAGGGCGTGGTGGTGAAGACGTCGAAGGTGATGAAGTTCAAGGCCATGGCTGCGGTTCTTGGTCAATGGATAGATAGTTTGTGCTTCTGAAGTTAGGCTTTTGACGGCGCCGTAACGGCCTCTTATAGGAATCTATGAAGGGCGTGTTGGACCGTTCTACAACACCGAATATGTTGCAATGTTCCGATGCTATCGAGTATGACTCATTGATGTTGAGAATGCCCGTCTTCCATCACAGCTAGGTCGTATTCGTATCTATCTTTATGTGCGCCATAGAGGGTATCATATTCTGAAGTCGATAGACATGTGAGAACACTGTTATCATGAGCCTCAATCTGCTTATAGGCACGCTTCGTATTCGTGTTCCCGTAGCACCAGTGGTAGGAAGTAGGCAAAGTATCCATTTATATTTTCCCATTGACCAATCACATAAGATAATTCCACCACGTTAGTTGATGACTCCAAGTCTTTGGCCATGTCGAAGAACCCGAAAGCCATTACTCTCAGGATTACGCTTGTTATAAACTGTTCCAAAGAAGTGAGCTGTTGGATTCTGCATTTGGTATCGTTTCCGCTCGAGTATTGCTTGACATGAAACAAGCGATTATACCTTGGGTTACTGCTATACCTCGCTATCCATGAGTCAGGGAGTTAGTGAAGAGAAAGTAGATGGGATGTAGGATTCAAAGTGTCTTTTTGGAGGCTAAATTAGTGACATGGCACATTGAGGTCGTATGATACAAGGTCGCGTCAGTCCCATGCGTGCGCCCTTTTCAACCCGTCATCACTCCGTAGGTACCTTCTCTCCAAATACCCGTCCCTGCTGCATTGCATTCCAAGCATGTTGCCTTCGTAGACTATCGTGTGACGCCTTTCATGATACACGTTCATATGCCGACATTTCATCTAAACACTAGGTTGAACCAGGTCAGGAGTCGACGGCAAATATGATAGGAGCTTGCTGGTTTATTGACCAGTCAATCTGCTCAAGATGCCGCCGCTGGTCTTCGGGGTCTTGTTCTCATCGAAGATTTTTAATAAGCTATTCCAGACCTGGCCAGGCTCTTGGCTAGCATCAATGCCCTTCCAGATACCAGTCTTCTTGTAGTATCCGACGACCGGAGCGGTCTGGTTGTGGTAGGTAACCAGACGCTTCTTTAACGCCTCGGCGTTGTCGTCAGATCGCTGGATCAAGGGCTCGCCAGTGATATCGTCCTTCATAGGAACCTTGGGCGGGTTGAAAATGCTGTGATAACTTCGACCGGAAGCGGGGTGGATCAAGCGACCGGTGATACGCGCAACCAGCAGAGCATCGTCGATCTGTAATTCAACAGCGTGCTGCAGCTTCTGGTTCTTATCGGCAAGCATCTTGTCGAGCGACTCGGCTTGGGCAACAGTACGAGGGAAACCGTCAAGGATGAAGCTGAAATATGGTTAGTTCAAACATTAAGTCTGAATGTCATGCATAAGATTGGTCGCAGACTACAAGGCGTAGCTACGAAGCAACACAGTACATMCCCGCCCCTGCATTCCTTGTTGTTCTCAAGTTCCTCCTTGATCATGCCAATGACGATGTCATCGCTGACCAAGCCACCGGCATCCATAATCTTCTTGGCTTCTCGGCCGAGAGGGGTCTTCTTAGCGACTTGGGATCGAAGCATGTCACCGGTGGCCTTGCCACGATTGTTAGCAATTAAATTCTACGTCTAATGCGGTTTTCGCTTTGGAATATGTTGGCTTACTAAATGGCAACAAGCGAACTTCTCCTTGATCTTTGGCGCCTGCGTTCCCTTTCCTAAAAATCGCAAAGTAACAATCAGCGCAATTCTCGACTTGGACCAGTCGCGGCTCAACGGCCCCAGTCCCAATGGCTATTTTTCGAGCGACATACCAGCTCCCGGAGGACCCATGAGAATCATGCGCACGCCCTCGGTGCTCCCGCCAGATTGGCGCTGTTCCAGACGTCTTACACGCTCCTCCAGCCCGGACACCACGTCCTGCAATCGCTTCATCTCATCGTCGATTATACCCATTTTGAAAAGCTCGGACGAATCAATTGAGCCTGACCGAGGCGAGGAAGAAAGAGCGACAGACCAGGTCACAAGGAAAAGAAAAATATAGCAGCAAGGGGAGAGAAATACGGAGGTGACGGGACTCGAAGGKGGAAGAGCGTAGTAAGTTGTAAATTGTTGAAAGGCTGGAAACTCCGCGGTTTGTCTGCGAGGTCGGGGATCGGGGAATTCTTTTTTCGAAATTTGAGCTCCAAACCACTTTTGGCAAGGAACAGGTTGCCAAGTTTCGATTGCGACTGCAGCAAAGGAAAAAATAACGCTCGTAGGCCCCTAGCAGTTTCCGCCAGAACGGAGCTTGGATTTGGGGCAATTGGGGGGGCTCCCCAGCGGCTTTGGGGCACATCCATGGGTAGTGGGCTACTGCCGTCCACAGGTTACAGCCTAGGTACAGCAGTACAGAAGGTGGGGACCCCCCATGCTTTTTAGCGGCATGCTACCCAAGCGGCCAAGCTACCTGCCTGTAATCCCCTTAGCTACAGCACCGAGGTAACTGGACAAAGGTCAGATATCCCACGGCGTTGCCTCCTTGGGCCAAGCGTCAACCCGAGACTCGGCTATTTTTCTACGAACTGAAAGCCAGATTGCTACATTTTTCCGTTTGACCGCCGAGGTTACGTCGACGATGTGCGAACGACTTGAAGCATTTGATTTTGGGGAACTCATTAATATATATCTAAGCAAACTGGATGTGGTATATTGTTGTTGCAAGCTCTTTCTACCTTGTCTTGACCTTGTTTGCCAATACCTAGTTCCCACTCGTCACAAACATTCGGTTTCATCGACTTTATACGTCTGTAGGCATGGAATAAATGATAGCCAAGATCAGCTTACGATATCCTACATATACTCGGTCAAGCGGATAGAGCGGGATGCACTCTTCCCTAGCCGTTAGGATATGATAAATAATATACCTCAGTTAGCCAGGGTAGTTGACCGACTCGTCAAGTTCCCCCGGTTCATCTGACCTTGTCACGTTTCGTTGGCTCGCACAAGTCCCTACAGTTGAGTTGAGTGAGAGGGACCTGTAAGTGAGAACAAAAAGAATCGAAGCCACAGCACCAAGCCACATGCTGTTATGTAATCCGGGTAGTGGAATTAAGAATTACATCAGCCTCTCCCAGTTTGCGGGTCCGTGCATAATGCATCCTAAGCTAGCCCCAATCGAGAACTAAGCTTGCTGGGATTTCGTGCGAAGGCAGCCTCACATACGTACAGCCTTCTCAATCTGTTTGTCAACTTCCATCAAGCTCCGTTCTCTTTCCCTAGCAAGCTTCCTCGTTTCATCGCATTCCCCAATTTCCACATTTCTATTCTTCACGATGCCTGCCACCACCGCCGAGACCCTTTCGTTCGTAAATAAGAATGTCACCGTCGCTCCGCTTGTTCTTCTGTCCGTCGTAGATCACTACAACCGCGTGGCCAAGGGTACGAGGAAGCGAGTAGTTGGTGTGCTGCTGGGTCAGAACGATGGCAAGAACGTGCGGGTGTCCAACAGTTTTGCGGGTTAGTTGCCTTTCCTCTTAGCCTCTAGGGGGCTATCTGTGCCTGCTCAACTAACCTTAACTCACGTCATACAGTTCCATTCGAAGAGGATAACGATGATCCGTCTGTCTGGTTCTTAGATCACAACTATGTCGAGAACATGAACGACATGTTCAAGAAAGTCAACGCAAGAGAGAAGTTAATAGGCTGGTACCACTCCGGGCCCAAACTGCGCGCATCCGATCTCGAAATCAACGAGCTATTCAAGCGATACACACCAAACCCGCTATTAGTCATTATCGACGTCCAACCAAAGGAGTCCGGTGTCCCAACAGATGCGTACTTTGCAGTAGAAGAGATCAAGGATGTAGGGTGCTCTACACTAGAACCACAGGTGGACTAATTAGCTGACACAACGAACAGGATGGCACAACCACAACTAAGACCTTCGTACACACCCCCTCCACAATCGAGGCCGAGGAAGCAGAAGAGATCGGTGTTGAGCACCTACTCCGAGATATTCGCGATGTAGCTATCGGTACTCTATCAACACGCATCACAAACCAACTTCAGTCGCTACAAGGACTACACCTCCGGTTACGGGAGATCCAGGCTTATCTTCAGAAGGTTCAAGACGGCAAGTTGCCAGTGAACCATGCGGTTCTAGGCAATCTCCAGGATATCTTCAACCTCCTACCCAACCTCTCAACACCCAACAAGCCTGGTGTCGATGGGAAGAGTGGAAACGTCGGTGAACTGTCATACGCCCTGAGCGTCAAGACGAACGACCAGCTCCTCGCTATCTACCTCAGCAGCTTAATCCGCGCCATCACAGCATTCCATGATCTCATTGAGAACAAGATTCAGAACCGGCAACAACAGGAAGAGAAGGAGGCCAAGGAGGAAGCCGCCGCGACGGGGAAGGACGACAAGGACAAGAAGGACGGCGTCAACGGTGTTAACGGCGAGCCATCGGACAAGAGTAGCGACAAGGAAAAGAAGAAATAGCAGAGATTTTACGATGATGCGGGATAATAAATAACTGCAACCCTTGTACATTATCCTCACCAGGGAGGAAAGGTCGATTCCGAGGTCAGAGGTTACCTCGTGCATGCATGCTAATCTATAGACGTTTGACGAGAGGAATGATCCTCTGATGAAAAATGATTTTACCTCGTAAACGCCTTGCCTCTTGTGCTTGAGTTGCTGGGTTGCCCCCTGCGTCTACGTAATCTTACACTCGATGCCACGACGTACAAGCTCTCTCAAGCTGAACTAGTGAGCAAACGTAGGTATCTACCCTCATCACATCATAAATCATCAATCATGCCGCACATCTCACCTTCCACTCACTCACTCACTCACTCGCTCAAACGCCAGCAATCAACCCCGCGCCCTCCTCCCTCCCTACAACCCTCTCATCCACGTATCCACCAAGCAAGCCGCTCCACCGCTCAGCCAGCACGCACGCAAGCAAGTGCTTGCAGCAGGGCACTCCCGCAATACCGCTCCCTTCCACACCATCGGAGCTCAGGGCGCCGAACTGCCACTCTGCTTCCTCCTTCCCATCCCCCTCTTTTTCCGATTTGCTTCCCTCCCCAGCTTGAGAAGCAGGCACAGGCGCAGATGGAAGTAAAAATGAAGGGGAATCAATGACGTAAGAATGCCCCTCGCGCTCCTCCCGCGGGAACGCAGCAAAAGCGAAAGCCGCGCAAGTGCAGTTCCAGGCCTCGAGGCGCACGACGTAAGATGGGCCCGGTGAAGCGTCGCTGCTGGCGTGGCCGCGGCGCGGGTGCTGCAGTCGCGCGGAGCGGACTAGGTAGAAGGAGTGGGTTCCTGGTGCTGCTTCCACGTTCTCCTGCTTTTCTTTGTCGTGGTTCGGTGCTGTCGCTGCCGCTGTTTCTGTTGATGGCGCCGTGTCTTGCTGCAGATGAGATGGTCTGACAATTATGCGCGTTACTAGACGCCGGTCTAGGAGGTCTAAGGCAGGGAGGAGCGTCAATGGGTATAAGGCGTGTAGAGTGGTGAGGAGTGGGCGGTACGCCGGTGGGATGAGCTTCAGCGGGTTTGCTCCGGCCGGTGCTGTGAGTGGTGGAGAGGAGCTGGCTGGAGTGGAGATTGAGGTGAGACTGTCTATGAGAGATGTTATGAATTGCCGCGGTGTGAGAACAGGTGAGGACATTCTTCCTTTGTTGGCTGATCTCAGAGTTCGGATGGTGGTGATGTTTGATGTAAGTTTGAGACGTTGATGAAAGAAAGGTTGAGTGAGTGAAAGAGTACAGTATGATACTGTGTTGTGAACTGTGGGGTAGTTACACGAATACATGTAGGTCAAGGAGAGCATATGATCGCAGTTGAAAACCAACATCCTTAGCTATAGTTTTATATATAGATGTAACTTTTCCTTCTCTAGTGGTGTTATTCAATTTCTCTTCGCTCTCATCGCGAAAACTCATACAACGCCGAAGGCTTGTCATGAAGGTGTCCCTTCGGAGGTTGGCGTCCTTCTAAATACCCGGGTCCGCAACAACCATCCGTCTCAAGCACCTTATATATAGAGCACTCATTCATTCGTACATGGCAATGCCATGCGTATTTCCTTACTTTGTTTCCAATTCTAGCCTCACGTCACACCGTCTATCCTGACACAATGACCCGGAATGGGCCCTCGCTTTGCCTCCCGATAATCAACTCGATCTGGGAAAGGGGGTTTGGGATCGGAGTACAAGGMCCCCGACACCAAGCCAATTCATGACGACGAACGCGGACTCCTCGTCGTCTCTCTAAAAAGACGCCAGTTCCCACGCATCAGGTGGACCTCCAGTTTGCAACAGAGTGCTTCACCCTTGATAGCTATCGCAGTACCTTAAAAGCATGTTACCATCCCTTTGGAGCGTGTTTTGGATAGTACCCGAGAGGCAGCTTCGGGCGGTAATTGTGTCGAGGCCAAGCATATTCTTGTCTCCTCCTATCTCTTTCACAGCAGTTTCGCCAAGTCGGAATAGCGATCGCGGTGATGAGAAGATCAAGATCTGAGGTTTCCTTTCTTGAGTTCCTCATCCTCTACTTGGCTGAATTTCTTGTCTGATACGCCAAGTATATCGTCCATTTACCTACCAATCAACCTAAATCGCATTTTCGTTGCTGTTATGAGTAGGCAAGGGTCGTGGGTTGACATCATCATCTTCAAATTTTAATGTGGTGTTTGGAATGGGTTGCCCACCAGTGTGTTCCAGCTTCTGCGATACCGTACAATGGTTTGACAGCTATACATAAAAGCAACAGTCGTTTACTCACGTCCTTTCATGCTCCGACAAAGTGAAAAAAAAAAAAAAAACGGTGCGGAAGCTTTGGCTCAATTACATATATTGTTGGACGACGAGTTCTATCATACGATAGGTGCTGTACAACGATGCGAATGTGTGTGTGTGTGTGTCGATGATTGATTGAGATTATTCTACCTGAGTGATGGACGCGGATCTGTTGACTCATTAAATGCTCTGAGATTCTCAAGGTAGCATGAGGCGTTTGTTGGATCTGTCCGCGGAAGGGCGAGCAGAATCCGGTCGTGGCTTGCCTCTTCTTGTCTGGATGTTGCAGTTGCCTGCATGATTCTTCCCAATGAAATCCTTGCTGTTCTGTGATTAGCGTTGTCAGATATATTGTGCTTCTAGTGATGGCAGATATGGGTGTGAGAGCGGAACTACGCAGCAAATGTATTGTGTTCTTACACATAAGATCCGAATATCTGGAAATATCAAGGTTGGCTGGTAATAGAAAACTCATAGAAGGGGACTGTTCTTATTTGTGTTATATTCATCCTTTGGTGTTTGTATCTGCTGAGGTAGGGGGGGCAATGAAACGTACCTATTGACAGCAATTCAATAGTGGTGCGTGAACCAATCTGTTAATGAAAAGGGGGACCGTATCAAGGCATCAGGTACGAGTAACCCAGATATGAGTATATTTTATAGTTTAATCGTGACTTATACTTGCGCACTCATGCGGAAGGGGTTCTGTCTACTATTACTTACCTATTATAAAGTCAATATATCGTGATGCAATACTCTACCATCATTAATCTAATTAGTGATAGATGATGGAATTTCGAACTTAAGAAAAAGACAAATAGGCCCATGACGGACTCCAGCATGCTACTAGTCAGCGTTCAAAGTCAGACCAAGAGAAATAGTGAATCGCTGTAAGTGTGATTGAGTGAAAAGATATAGCTAGCCACCAGTATTGAGATCAAGTAATTTTATACTTAAACCCACTTCCCACTTCCTCCATCTACTTTCCCCATTGACGATACGGCCGAGCATTCTCGCATAATACGCCCCAAACGTATCATTAAGAAAACCAACGTAGGGAGTTTCCTAGGTTGACTTGGTTCATATTACACCAAAGACCAACCATCCAGCTACCGTCAAATCTTCACGCCCCCGATGTTTCGGACCCGCGGCCCAGATGATGTATGGCGCTGTCGCTGCCGACGCTGGAACACCGCACGGGAAGGAATATGCGAATGTGGCCGCTCAGCGCCTGTCGGTCGCTACCTGCCAGCCCCTATTAGCTTCAGATGTGGTTGCTCAGTCTGCGGACCCAATTGCCAGGCGGTAGTACTCACTAAAGGTTCCGCATGCGGCGATTGCGCCCAATTTCATGGCGACTTGCGTAAGAAGGAAATACCTAGAGAAACATTGACGGAGGGAAGGAAGGAGATGTCCCGTGCGCATAGACACGAAGTGCAACGTGGTAGATTATATAGGCCTTGATATTTCTGTCTCAAGATGCTACCAGGCTTGGAAATGAGTGGCGGCACGCTTGGTGGCTAAGAAAAAGCGGGAATCCACGGGTCAGTGTAGGGCTGACTCTAAGTTGACGTTTTAGTAGAGTCTTGGGTTATCATTACCTTGCTGTGAGTACGGTCAGCTTCCATGGACCTCTCCAAGAATACGTATAGGTAATATACATAGGTACCCATTAACCTATGCGACACAGTGACATGGAAAGACTGAGCTGTTATTGAATTGGGTGAGAATACTAGATTAAGTGACTCGGTGCCTAGTCATCTTATAGATCTGAATTGACTCCTGAATTAGTCTATCTCTATGCCCCAATTCATTAGGCGTGACTAGGGAACAATCTATTACCTATAATATTGAATCGCCTGTATCATGCAGAACTCAAGTCTCCGGTACTTTCAGATAAGGGTAGAATCGGCCAATCGAATCAACCACTAGTCACTAGCATAATTAACCTTAATTTATAGCAAATTGTTTGCTATAATTTCGAGCTCTCTATATAATACACCTAGAGGTCCTCAAAAATCAGTATTTGTTGAGTATATCATAATTCACAATCTCAACCCTGATTGTAAACCTTAAGGTCACTCGATGATAACTACTTAAATTAATTTAGTATATTACGCACATGCTGAATTAGACAACACAAGCGCGAAATAGGTTCAACATGCAATTACTCTCTAATATCCGCTTCGCTGTGGTCACTATAGCCGCTTTGCTAGCTCTTATCGCTGCTGCCGAGCCAATTCCTGCGACCGGACTCAGAACACGAGAATATCCGAGCAGGTGCTGTATCCCCGGGTGCACCGAATGCTCTGACCGAGATTGCGACGAGGACCTTTGTAATACCTCTGTGCTAGTAAGCAAGTCTCCAGTTGTTAACTTCGTTAATCAATATATCTATTTATCATATGTACCTAATCATAACGAGATATAATAATTGCTAATCCTCTTTACTCGCATAGTATAACACATGTTGTGCTGAAGGTCATCATGAAATGGGAGAGGATGGGAAGATCCAACTATTTAACCAGTATGGCCAGAAAATGGAATTTGTCAATTAGATATATAGTTGGAATGAGGTTCCTGATGCTGGAGAGGAAATGGGGCTCGAGTGTTGAAATGTCTGCTTCAGCTAAATGATCAAACAAGATAACTCGTTTCCCACCGCAGCTACAAGGTGCTCATGTGACGTAGATACTCACTTGCCCTGGCAGCCTGTGTCCTTAAAATCTATCTACAGGTACCATGATATAACAGATCTGGGTCCGCCGATTGGGTAGTGGACCCAGTTCAGGCGGTCTGTTATGCAGGCGTACATAGATAGGTACATAATTAAAGATCAAGCTTCACACTGTCTACATGTATGTAGATACCAGGGTAGAGTTGAAGTTGATTTGGGCATGTGACCCCCAATTAGATCTACCCCCATTTTGCCTCGACAATTAGAAGCCGCAAGTTTAATAGGTGTGGGTATATGGCCCAAGCTCCCTATAAGGTACGTATCAGTCGGCACTTCCCAATTTGGGTAGCGGCAATAACCGATGCCGCTAAGTGGGGTAGTTACCAGGTACCTAGTTGCCATCTTCAAAGTCAACAAACGAAGCTCGCGATTCATTCATCATCTCAACAGCTCCAAGTCAAGACACAGCACCACGATCTGATATCAATTGCCTTGTATTATAAGCTAAGCTACTTTGGCCAGACTCCCAAGATGGCACCAGGGCAGAAGATGTACCCGAGGGCGACGGTGAAGAAGATTGTAAAAGCGCATTCCAAGTGCAATGTCAGCAAGAACGTCGATGTCATGGTACGGCTTTTATCAAATTTAGTCTCAACTCGCGTTTGTGACGCGTTCTAACTCGATGCAGATATTCTTAGACTACGTCCTCTTCATGCAAACGTATGTGCGACTTTGAACTGGACTCTCACATGCATGCAACATAAATATATATGTGCTTCCAGTGGCTGACGATATAAAACAGACTCATGAAGGAGGCGGCCATTGATGCGAAACAAGCCGGAGAAAGGGGAATAAGTGCAAGGAGTGTGAAGAAAGCTACTGCGGTGAGTTTCCAATACTACCCCCTTATTTTCGAATTATTGACTGATGTGAACAAAGGACACTCTAGCTAAGTTCAAGGGATGAGATAGAACAAGGTTATCGAGTGTGCTGAAATTACAGCGACCAACTCCGTATACTATAAGCCGACTAGCGGAAGGCGCTGGGTATTCTAGGCGCTGTCGTTGCCGTTGTAATGTGCTTGGTTGCCTGGTCGCATGCAGATCAAGCGCGACAAGCGCCGCGTCACACGCAAACCTTGGAAGTCGCGTATATAGGATGAATATCTTTTCCGGTGGGAGTATACCGGTTAGGCACGCACACCTTAGGTGTCTCACCTTGCAGCCTACATCATAGGGGTGGCATGCCTATGTGCATAGATAGATACCTCCTGAGCACTTCTAACATGGTGCTTGTCGTAAAGAAGCACCAAGTCGCATGTCGGGCACGATTGCAATAAATTAATTATACACAATAGATGAATATTAAGGGCAGTGAAAACTAAGAATTATACGCATACATTAGGTATGACGCTCTTGCCCCGACAACAGGTGTCACGGAAGTATCCATCTGCACAAAAACCCACTTTGTTATTCCTAGGGTTTCTGCAGGTTTCGCTGGTGGGTTCAGCTTACAGGTGTCAGACTGGGGCTGGTGCATGTGCCTTGGGGGCCGTTAGAGGGGTCGCATTGGGGCCTAAGGGCCTAAGCAGCTCTTGTTAACCCTGAAAAAAAAAACCGATCTCGAATTTGGGACCTAAAACTCGCACTTGCAGAAACACAACAATCCACTTTCGTCAAGACCAACCAAAAAACGCTGCATCATCTTTCTCGATTCGCCTCTACCACATCACTCGCCGACACCTATCCACCACCATAACACGATTACCTACGTAACTACCTAACAGTCCTACCTAATTTATCCCATTACCTCGACCCTCAAGAACATATTCTTGCGCTCGACCTTCTGTATTCACTTACACCCTTCCCGCTCTTCGTTACGCATCCGGAAGTGCACATTTCGCCAAGTTGAGCAAACGAGCTCCAAAAAAAAGCCCACCACCAACTTCCCCTCGCACACGACCAGACTGTCCCCTTCACAATGCCTTCTACTGCCGTTCAGAACCCTCCTGTCCAGACCGAATCCAAGTCTGCGAAGAAGAAGAAGGCTAAGGCCGAGCGAACCGAGTCCCCTGCCCCTTCTGCCTTGTCCGTTCCTGAGAAGCCCGCTTCCGTCGCTGGCCAAGAAGGCCAAGAGGAGAGCTCGAACCCTTACATCCGCGAACTTCAGAAGTCAGTCTAACCTTGCTGCCCATCAGCGCTTTATTTTTCACTAACCTAGTTACCAGGAGTATCCGCAATGTGAACAAGAAGATTGTAAGCATGAATGCGTCATATCACCCCCGGTACCAAGTGGAATTTATACCTAACCGTTTCTCCTTCTAGGCCAATGCCTCCAAGACCGACTCCATAATCGAGCAGCACAAAGGCAAGTCCCTTGATGACCTCGTTGCCGAGAAGATCATCAATGCCGACCAGCGCGCCCAGCGCCTTAAGAAGCCCCAGTTGGAATCCCAACTTGCTCAGCTCGAGGAACAGCTCGCCCAGTATAAGAAGGTGGACGAGGAGTACCGAACCCGCGTCGCTACCGAGAAGGCCAGCCTAGAGAAGTCCCTTACCGAGAAGTTCGAGAAGGAGAAGGCTGAGGCGATCAGCGAGCTCAAGGAACAAACCGCTGCTGAGTCCAAGAAGACTCAGCACGATGGTCTGCTAGTTCTGTCACAGTTCCTCCGATTGGCTGCGGCTCGAAGAACGGAGGAAGCTGACGCTGGTCTGGACGAGAACATGGCTCTAGAGGGKGTTCTTCTTAACGTCTACTCGGGAGATGAGAATGCTGTCTCTACCATGATCAAGCTGATCGAAGGCTCGGAAGAGAAGACCCACAGCGTTACCGGGGAGGAGCTTCAGACTACCTGTGCGTACTAGGGATCTATAATACACTACTCTTACTCTTACTGACTCTTCTATAGTCGCTCAAGTCAAGGCTGTAGCCGAAGCACACGCTGCCCAATTTGCTGCCGCCGAAGCAGCAGCAGCAGCCGAGCTGGCGGAAGCGTCCCTCGAGACTACGGGAGCCAATGGCACCGACCCGACTGTTGCCCATGCCGGCCTTACTGAGATCGACACCACTGGCGCTACCATCCAACTCACCAATGGTCACACCGAGTCAACACCCGTCTCTGGTGTCCCTGAGAACGCTGATGTCGGTGACAATGCTGCCAATGCGGCGGCAGAATCTCAATGGGACGCTAACAACGACCTAAGCGCCTCTGGTTCACAAGACTGGGTTCAGGTGCCTCGGGATCCTACCGAAACTGAGAATGGTCTTTCAGCGACTCCCGCGACCGCCGGAAACGTTCAATCTTGGGCTGAAGACGCTCAGAACCACGCAGAGACCCAGCCCGAGGTAAGTAACTACCCAACCGTCCTTAATATACATTTGCACTCTAAAAAGGGGCGTTCCAAGCAATACATAATACTCATGCTAACTGCTATCTAGCCCCGCGCTCCTACGGAAGCGAACGATGGATTTCACCAAGTCCAGCGCAACCGACCACGCGGCGACCGTGAAGGAGGCTGGAGAGGACGAGGCCGAGGAGACTACCGTGGCGGCTACCGTGGACACGGTGAGGGTCGGGGACGTGGCCGTGGACGCGGCCGCGGTGGAAACCGTGGCGGAAGACCCCGAAATGAGGAATCGTAGAGGATTCGATCCCGTGTCTGTACCCGTCGGCCCTATTGTCGCATCTCTCGGGATCGACTGCTGGCTCGACAGTCGTGGCGCTGATCCGTCTACCCCCTGTTCTCCCGACTATCTGGTCACAGGGATAAAGGGATGAAAGAAGAAAACGAAAAAAAGAAAAACGATATAACGGCACTGGTCATTAGTGTGCGTGTGTACTCATGAGGGATTTGTAAAAGGCAAAGGATATTTGGCGGGTTGTCTGCATGCATCGCATGGGCATGGCTGGCTGGCTAGCTCGGCTCTTCTGTTCAGTTCTGATTTTTGACCAAGGAAGGGGCGGGAAAACTATGAACGAGGTTTGGCATGGCCATCACGAACTCATCTTCCTCCTCCTCCTCCTCCTCCTCCTCCTCCTCCTCCTCCTCCCTGTCTACCATGTATGTATGTACAGTAGGCACGGTCGTCGGTCGTGATGGTGGTGGGAAACGGGATCCCTGTTTGTTTGTACCAAAAGTCTGCTGCATAGCATTTACGAGACGCGAAAAAGTCGGCCGCGGAGGGGGTCTAAATGGTAATGACGTTAAGATCATGATGATTGCGAGGACTTGCATTTGCGTTTGCATTTTGCGTTCGCGTTTTGAGACTTGATATTTCCCGTTGAGATGTGATGCGGTTTGAGGCCGAGGCTTGAGGCTAGAGGCTACGTACCTTGCTTACTGCGCCTCCTTTGTGGGTGGATGGTAAAGGCCAGGCTATAGTCAAGATACCAAATCAAATCACTCTTACAAATTAATATTCCGAATTTAAGTGCCAATAGGGGATGAATAGGTTCTCGATTCTCTATCCATCCTGCAAAGTGACATAGGGTGGCTCATCAAGTGACCGCTGTTGCCAGTGAGGCTCCGAGGGGGCGAAGATTAGGTAGGATTGATCTAGTCGTAGGTAACACAAGGAATCACACGAGCATCCAATGATATCCGATGCGTAAAGTGCACTTTTTGAGACGCTTTGGGGGGGGGAAAGGAATGCTAATAAACCCTCGCGCTTCAGGTCACAAGTCCCCTCTCCGCTGGTCCTACCTACCTAGCATTACCTATCATATAAGGTTGATGAAAGGCTAAGTCTTGCACCCTAGGTTATAGGATAGGGGAAGCTGTGGTAGAAGTGAGTTGTCACTTGATAGGTATTGCAGATTAGGTATGTATTGACCTACTAGGTATTTACACCATGGCCCTTCTTCTGCCTCGGGGCTCTTCTCCGCCGTGCTTAATCAATACCACACCACACCTACAATCCCACGACTTTTCCATGGGATTCTCATACACCTTACTCAACCACTGAACTGAACCGACATACATCTATTCCCCATTCACTGGATATAACCATTAGCGCGTAACCAGTCCTTGATGACCTTCGCATCTCTCTCGCGGTAGGCGGCGCGGCCACGCACAGCATCCTTGACCTGCTCCAGCGTGCGGTCGAAGGCGCTCGTATCCTTGTCCTTGAAGAAGGCGTCGATCTCGTCGATATACTTGGCGTCCGTGAACTTCTGGAGCGTGAGCTTGACGAAGCGGTCCAGGACGACGGGGTTTGCCATCTTGGTCGTTAGTTTCTCCCAGTTCTCCTGGATGTACTTCCACTGGATGGGACGCGCGACAGAGTTGGCCGCCAGGGAACTGCCGAGCGAGTGCATGTCGCCCGAAGGGACGGACTCGGACGGAGGCGCGGGTGGCGACAAGTCGCAGTTGAAGGGCAGGATACTCTTCTCGATGATTTCGAGATCGCGGACGTGGCCTAACGAGGCGAGGCAAACCTCTTTGCCGTCGATGGATGCACCGGTAAACCATTCCTTCTTGAGGATCGGGACTGCTCTTGCTGGGTCGGTCTTCACAGCGGTGCGGTAGACTACAGTTCTCAAGTTCGGATGTAGGGGTGTTCCCTTATCGGCCCAAGAGTCGAATAGCGACTTTGCCTTCTCAGTTACCCTGGATTGTTGATTAGCTGACTGAGTATAGTGAGAGTTAAATTACAATCGCAAAACGCGTGATGCCTGCCAGAGCAAATTAGGGTACAGATAATGCGAAAATGGGCTACTTACTCTTTATGGCCGTTTGCTGCGGCACTCAACAGAAGTCTCTTGCGCAGCAAGCCCGTAAGGTATTCCTCGCCCTCTGGAAACTCCCATCCCACCTTCTCTACAGCATTGCTGACAAGCTTCAGAGTGAACTGCTCCAAGCCGCGTTTAATTTCATCATCGTCGCCAAAGATTGTCTTAACCAGGCCTAGAGAATCTAGGACCTGGGCCCAAACAAGATGGTTGGTCTCTCCTCCGAAGCCCTCGAGGAAAGATAGAAGAGCAGGGGTGGTTCCGTAGCCAGAAAAGGCCAAGTCAGCCGCGGAACCAATGATGGAAATCTTGTCTTCGTTGCTCAAGCGGTCGAGCTGCTTACTAAGCTTAGCAAGACGCGCTGGAGGGTAGTTGGTTCGGTAGAAGCCGGTGGCGTTGCTGTTGATCTTATAAAACTCGTCGTCGATGTCTCGGATCGTCGTGGTCTTCTCGGTGAGAGCCAGCTTCTGGATGTCCTGCTGTCCGACCTTGCCTTGCAGGGAGAGCGGTACCCACCATACTGTCTGGTCCTCTTCCGGTTTTACGTCACCAGTTGACAGATATCGGTTCTGTTTGACGGAAATTTGTCCAGGTTCCTCAGCGATAGTTAATAGCGGATGGCCAATCTTCTCTATCCAGTTGCTCATCAGACCGCTAACGTCAGTTCCGGAAGCCTCAGTCAGGGCCTGCCAGAGATACTCGGTCTTGGCGTTACCATAAGCGTGCTTCCTCAAATAAGCACCAACGCCCTGGAGGAAGGTCTTCTCTCCGAGCTGACTGACAAGCATTCTTAATGTGGAGCAACCTTTCAGGTAACTGATGTGGTCGAAGATTTGGTTCACATCGAGAGCATCCTTGACTGGGACGTGGACAGGGTGGGATGCCCGCATTCCATCTAGCTTGAAGGCCATTTCCATTCCCTCGTTCACAAATTGAGCCCAGACCTGCCAATCGGGATGGAATTCGTTGACAGCATACCAACCAGCCCATGTGGCAAACGACTCATTTAGCCAAAGCTCGTCCCACCAATCCATGGTAACAAGGTTGCCAAACCATTGGTGAGCTAATTCGTGAGCAACGACGTATGCGACTCGGTTTTTGTATCTAGCATCCGAAGTCTTCTCGTCGAAAAGGACGGCTGTCGTACGGTAAGTCACCAGACCCCAGTTCTCCATAGCTCCATGTGTAAACTCGTGAACGGCGAGCAAATCGGACTTGGGAAGAGGGTAGTCGATGCCGAAGCTCTCTGAGAATAAGTCAATAGTCTTTGGCGCGTGCTCCAAAGCAAATCGACCCTGCTCCTTCAGTCCTCGAGTGGTATACACACGCACGGGAATCTGCTTTCCGTTATACCGTCGCTCGGTAAAGGCCTCGACGTACTCGAAATCGCCAACGGCCCAAGCCAAAAGGTAAGTGCTCATGACCGGGGTCCGCTCAAAAGAAACTGTCTTGAAACCATCCCTGGACTTTGACGAGTCCTTGACGGGCATGTTGGACAAAGCAACCTGGTCTTCCGGAATTTCGATTTGAAAGTCGAAAGTGGCCTTCAATCGAGGTTCGTCAAAGCAAGGGAAAGCTCGTCGGGCATCGCAGGCCTCGAATTGGGTGCTCAACATATAATGAAAGGTGTCGTCTCTAGGCACCGAGTCTGCAGCAGGGACGACAGGCTTGTACTTGCTTCGGTAGAAACCCGCCATATCGTTATTCATGACTCCCTGGAAGGTGATCTGGAGAGCGGCCTTCTGTGAGGCTGGGACCTCGTCGGCGAAGACAAGGGTTGCACGCTGCTTCTTTTCGTCATAGTTGAAGGTGGTGGTCTCTAGGGACTGGGAGGCTTTGGTATGGTCGAGTGTAACCTTGGCGGTGAGTAGCTTGAGTTCGATGGAGTTGATAACAATCTCCTTGACAGGTTCGGCAATCGAAACGTCGATGGTCACGTTTCCTTGATAGGACCAGTCCTTGAAGTTTAGGGAGGAGATGGAGAGATCATAGTGAGATGGAACGACGGTAGAGGGGAGGACGTCTCGGTCTGCCATGATGGACGAAGGGATGATGGCTGAACAAGAGACTCTGGACGACGAGGAGAAGGGCCGGTTGCTTGACACACGTGCCGACGTATTTAAACCTAGGGAACCCGAAACCGAGACTGCCCCACGCTGGAAATACCTCTGGTTGTACACAGAAGTATTACGGTATGAGCTCAGGTGGGGTCTGGATGTGCTGTGTTTAGATTGATGCTGCGAGTCGAGACCTACGAAATTGGCAGGKGAAGCAAACGAACGACAGGGGACACGAGAGGGGATAAATGTCTTGTGACTCTTATCCGATGACTTAAAGAAGCAATCAAATCGTTTAGTGGTTATTGTCGAGACAGGATATTGTCTTGCCGCCTGCTTCGAGAAAGCAACAGATGTTCTGCAAGTCGAAATCGCACAAGTACTGGAAATGCCTGATCTGATAGTGCCCCTCAGTGCATTCCTGGCCTTGGTGGTCCATAGAGGGGCAAGTCGGCAGAATTGGCCAATAACATCCGCTAACGGGGCTGCCATGGTCAGATCTGGTTCGGGCGGACCGGGTAGCTAAGGTACAATGGATTGACTTTAGCTATAAAATGCTAGAGCGCGCCCAAGTATCTGCGTCCATAAAGCACTGATGAAGTAAGACTCTGGGGATAAGGAAGAGCAAGGCTTAGAATTACATCTAATGGAGTTCCTACTAACCTAAGGTAAAAGCAACGACTTCCGCCTATTAATGCTAACAACTTTCAACCCTATGCAACGCAGATGATCTTAGGGAAGAGGGCATTGTATTATTAGCGATATGGATATGCCGCTCAACGAAAAACCCTTAGCAGCGGCTCGTGAGGAGGTATGGATATATGTGGGTTAATACTTGGCAGCAAAGTTGGATGTAAGCTGCTTCTAACAGAAGTATACCTAGACAGCTTCCTATCTCACCGGACAAGGAGCTGTGGTATCTAGCACAAAAAGGGACATAGATGATCAATTGAGGGCTATAGCCTTTGCATTGAAAGCCTCCATTGTGACGAGCAGCAGCGAAGAAAAGGGTTAAAATGTAGTAGATAGAAGTTCGAATAAATTAAGTCACTTGCATGTGGTTGAGGAATTGAAATTTCAAAAGTGATAACGAGTAAGATAGGTAATACGTATAAATGCAATTATACCGATATATGCATACTTATGCTGCTTAGCAGCTTTGCGCTAGTCATGTAACCAAATAATTGTAATTTAGGAAGTTTTGGATGATTCTTTAGGTGCATTTTCTGTCGCCGCATCTCAAGAAATAGATACATGTACCTAATCCATCTCTTCACACAGACACCGATACACGTCTATATATATCCACCTACAAAAGCAGGTTTGAATGAGTGAAACGATTCCATCCAGGTTATCTTGGATGAGTGTATAGTTTTTGTACCTACCTCTCAATGGAGCCGCAAGATGTCGGTAACGGTGGTGGTTCCGGGCGGAACTATGCCAGTCTCCGCCAGCAGCAGGAAGAGTTCCGACGACGACTGATGAGGCCGAATCGTGTCGCCCGGACCCCCCAAAGCCGCAGCGGGGACCCTCTCCGGAGTGAAGGTGCAGAGACTGCTGAGCTGTTTACAACCCTAAATGAAGACACGAGACCTGATTTACGATATGCCTTTCAGACACCTCAAGGTCAGTTTCCATTTCATGTTTTTACGACTCATCTCCTCTGTTACCCTTCAATAATCTTTCGCCCTGATTTACATGACATTTCACAACTACCATGGATCCTGGCGATTTAGAAATGGAGCGCTCACCTACGCCCGTGATTGGGGCTGGACACTTTGATTTTGAAATTTATGATGAAGATAGTCAGTCTGATTCCATACCAGCCCCCGGTGACACCCCCGAAGACGACGTGGGCCATATTGAGGACGAGGATATCGAGGGTGAAGAGGGTCATGACGCCGATGGTGGTGAAGTGAATGAAGAGGACCAAGGCGAAGAGGACGAGGAGGGACAGGATGAAGACATTCCGTTCGACGCCTCCGCAGTCGGCTTGAAGGAAATCAGCAACCTTGCTAGCTTCACGGTCAGCAGCTACAAGCCTGGCTGTGGCGTGAAGGAGCTCCGGGACGACGATGTCAATCAATTCTGGCAGTAAGTATTGGCTTCCTTCGGCTTATCGCACGGTACATTGCCACTGACATAATCTTATCTAGATCTGACGGACCGCAGCCTCATCGCTTGAATATTCACTTTATCAAGCGCGTAGAAATCCGTGCACTAAGACTCTATCTGGATTACGAGCTTGATGAGAGTTACACGCCTACCAAGATCCAGATCACCGCCGGTTTCAGCCCCAACTTTACTATTCCGTTCACTATCATGGAGCTGAGTATGCCAAAGGGATGGATTGACGTACCCATCGCCGGAGCTGGAGGCGGTCCGGATGGCAATTCTCTCTGCTGCTGGTTCGTCCGAATCATCGTTATCGAGAACCATCAGAACGGTAAGGACACGCACATCCGCGGAATCAAGGTGTATGCCTTGGATGACACCGCTGATACTGCGGAAAACAACCCCGTCGAGGACATGGTTGAGGCGTTTAATGAGTATGAGGACAGAATGGAGCTGATGGACATCCACGACCACGATGAGGAGGCCATCCTGAGACTTGAAGAGAAGAAGAAGGAGCGCAAGGCGCATGCCAAGAAGTACGCCCCTGGGGATGGTGGACTGAGTATCCCTGATTTCATGAGAGAGCCGGAGATTCGTTAGGAGTGTTAAGAATGTGCGTAGCAGGCTCGCGTACTGACATATTGAGGCATTGAGGCGTTCTGGAAAATTGGCTGGTCATTACGATACCCCATTACAGTTATTTCATTTTCTTACGATGAAGGAATGCAGGTGCCTCGCGTCTCTACGGGGGCAGATGTGTTGTACTTATATCGCCCGACCATCAGACGATTTCGTTAGCAAAAACCTGAGAAAATCGGAGCCACCTGGTTAGTTCTTCCTTCAAGCACGATTTCATTCAATGGATAATTGCCTCACGCTAGATAATTATATCTAATATGATGTTGCAAACGAGCCATTGTCATCTCATTGCCCACTTGAGCCTCTCTCCAATGCTAAGAAAGAAACAGACACCCCAGCGAGCCGAAGCCCCCCACTTGCCCTACAACGGGCTTAACTGTGGGGCACCAACAATTCCTCATAGCCGTCCGCTAGGATTCCCGCCCCTCCATCTCCATCCTTGTTCGTCTCCCCGGCCAGCTTACAACCTACCAACTTCTACTATTGTGTCCAACATCGATATACGTGATGCTGGTATCTTGACCTGTATTACCTATGTTTCGAGTCGTTTCTCTGTAGAATGGAAGTCGCACATCTTTTATAGCCTCAAGTAGATGTTTAGATGTGTGAACAAAAGAGATGACTTCATTAGAATTTGACAACTCTTCGATGGCTCGACCGCTAGCACCGAGTCTCTCCCTCTTCTTCTCTCAGGCTCTCCGTAGCTACGAGGCTTCCAATACGACCTTCCGCGTCCTGTGCTCCTTAAATCCGTCTTCGCTCTCCTCTCCACCTCCCGAAGAATTACCTGCTCCCCAACTGCCCAGTACCTCTCTAAAGGAGCTCCTCGTCCTCGACTCGTCCTTCAACCCACCGACCCTTGCTCACCAGCGCATGGCGCTGTCCGCCCTCTCCGATCACAGCCACTTCGGAAATGACAGTAGCTACAAATCGCGCGTCCTACTCCTGCTCGCAATCAACAATGCAGACAAGCCGCCAAAGCCCGTCGGCTTCCCGCAGCGGCTCGCCATGATGTACATCTTCGCGCAGGACATCCTGCGCTCCGCCTCGCAGACCCCAGAGAGTGAGAGGGGGTGCGAAGGGGTCGATATCGCAGTTACAACGGAGCCTTATTTCCACGCGAAGAGCAACGCCGTCGCGGAGTCCAAATTCTACCGACCGATAGAGCAGGTCTACCTCACGGGCTTCGACACCCTGATCCGCATCTTCAACCCGAAGTACTACCCGAACGATTCCATGGCCAGGGTGCTGGACCCCTTTTTCGCACAGTCGCGGCTCAGGGTTACGATGCGCCCTGATGCGGAGTGGGGTGGCGCTGCGGAGCAATTGGCGTATTTAGAGGGCTTGCGGCGCGGCGAGCTCGAGCGCGTTGGCGGAAGGACCGAATGGCTTCATAGGATAGAGATGGTGGAGGGGGCCAAGGACGGCGAGGAAATCGTGAGCAGCACCAAGGTTCGCAACGCAGTGCTTAGAAAGGACTGGGATGCGTTGAAGAAGCTGGTTAGCGAAGATGTTGCGAGTTATATTCGAGAGCACGGCCTATACATCCATCCCGAGGACACCCCGTGACGCTGGTAGACTAGGTCAATATTTGGCCATTGCCCTCCCGATACTGACTATGGGTAAGATACGGGTAGAGCTGTAATCGAAGTTACGCAGCTGACTTCAATGGTTGGCAGTGTTAGTATCAAATGCACTCTGGCACACGTCGAAACTTGCGATCGCTTGTCAAGCAGCGAGACGTGAGTCCCGATCTTACGTCAACCATGCGCCCAAGGTCCTAGAAAATGGTACGGCGTGGGCTCATTTCCAGTTTCTAGGCAGAGGGAGGATCGGCTTAAATGCCTATTATGAAGGACTTTCATATTCTGGATTTGAGACTACGAAATGACTACGAAATTGACCTTAGTATAAGGCACTCCAAATTAAGGGGCTATCTAAAGCATACCATCTTGTAAGTGTGGTTTATGTTAGTACTAGAAAGTCGTCCGCTTACACCCGCCTCATAGGCCACAACCTGTTATATCCATAGTGGCTAATGAAGTCGCCACCGGTATAGAGTGGGAATCATGAGAGCCAGTCGATGACGATAAAATCCAGTTCTCGTCTGTAGGTGGTGTGTTCACTGCATTAGCCCGCTTTACCATAGCCCCAAACACCGTGACAAATCCTATTCCACGTCGCTTCCATTCAGCCAAGCATAAGAGACCCATTGCCCGAGTTTCGCGCGCGGCAGTATGGAGGCTAATGTACGGTTAACCCTGCGGAATATACCCATAAGGCTGTGGGGACCGTCTATAGAACCCAGATCTATACGGCTTTAGTGGAACATGGGGCTCATTGGGGTGTCTATTAACAGCGTAGCGCGACATTCAGCTCAATGCAAAGATGAGGCACAGCGCAATGCTTCCTTACCGTTTACAGTATACGGTATAATGCTGCCTTATCGAATGGCGTGAGTGAATGGTTAATGGGATGCTCGCCGTTGCTGGAAATGTCAATATCTATATCAACCTTTGCGGCGTCGCGACCCCTCAGCATGGCTTCTCGCGGCCACAACCATAATCCATATCAAGCCTTGCCCGATACATCAGAAGGAGTCGACGTTGGGCATTCTTATGAGCTAGGACGCCTTTCAAACCCTGTCAGTAACGGCCCTGGCCATTACTTTCAACTACCACATGCAGACGATGCTTTCCATCCCCAAATGGGAGAATACAACGGGAAACAAATAGAGGGAGCGAAACTCAGCAGTACGAATGTCAAAGAATATACTCCTGGTTCTACGGAACGTCACAACACCGCTGTGCCGTCATGGCTTCCTTACACTCTGCGCTGGCACATCATATCGTCGATTCTGGGCTTAACAGTAGTGTTGGAGCTGCTGGTAGTAGTCTTTCACATCATTTCGTCCCGCGACTCAGGATTAGTCGATAATGACGGCTCTGGAGGTATTGTTGTCGCTTCTAGATTCGTCCCAACTGTACTGGCTGTCATTCATGTACTCCTAATATCGATCTTGCTCAACGATGTCAAACGAACTCAAGCATTCGCGCACCTTGCCTCCCCACAGGGTGCTCTGGGATACGGATCTCTAACGTGGACCGCCGATGCCTGGTGGAATGCCCTATTCGAAGGATTTCCCACTCGTCAGAGGAAAACAAACTGGGCTTTGCTATGCGCAGCTCTAACTTTCATGTTCGGGTTCCTTATAGTGTCCCCTTTCTCTTCCAGTTTATTCATGACACAAGACATTATTTTCACGTATGAGGTACCGTTCAGGAAATTAGATCTCTCTTCAGCATTGCCTCTTCAAGCCGTCCCGCTAGGCGCTACATACTTCCGGACGGTTGGTAACATCCTTCAAAACGTTACGACCTCTGCTTGGATCACAGAGAAATATGCTATACAGCCTGTCTGGCCGGCCAGACTAGACAGTGTACCGCTGGGACCGCAGTTCTCTGACTCGATGCAAACTTGGTCAGCAAGAACGACGGTATTTAACGTGGAAGAAAACTGCGAATGGATGAACCTCGTGGGACTCTATTCTCAACCCTACAACAACAATCGAGCCATTACAAATTGGACCTCGGTTACGCTCTCTACTCCATCGGGTTGTACTCTAAACGTCACTACTAAAGATGCATTCAATGCCTACGGAGGTTCTGTCTGGTCTTCGCTATCAAATACTACAACCACCCCTGACAACCTAAGTTTTGATGAGGACGGGCTGAGCTATGCAAAAGACAACTGTGCACAAGATGAATTCATTGTGGTCACCACAAGATGGTCCACTAACATGACAGCGTCCAACTTCACTATTGTAGGGCAAGCTTGCAACACCCGTTATTACACAGGTGACGCCGATGTTACTGTGGTCTTCAACGAGGGCAGCTCCTTTGTTCGAGTCAATATTGATGAATCGCAATACTCGCGTAACCGTATACAGATTCCTGCTGGCACTGCGAATCTATCCACTTTCCAGGATGCCTTCGTTAGCCAGAATTGGACTATCCATCTGAGACAGCCAACCCAGAACTTCAGTCCTTACTCCTCGGGGCCTGCAACTCTTCTATCCGCCTTATACAATTTCTCGCCGCAGCAGATGATCGATGACCCTTCGTTCGTACAGAATGCAGGAAAACTGAAACAGCGATTCTTCGGGGAACTCATTCGAGATAAGTTCGATGAGACCTCCCTCAACACCCCAACCGATACCGCTGGCACCACAACAGAAAACAGGCGGCGAGTTGTTGTGGTACCAGCTGTAGCCATCATTCTTGAAGCCGTCCTCGGTATACAGCTACTATTGCTAGCTGTCGTCTTCTTCAAGACTAGATTATCCAAGCGCCCACTTGGTCTATTTACAGATCCGGCACCTGCAATGAGCATAGCCAAACTCATTGCGCAGGATCCCGGGACGTTACGATCGCTTGAGGGTCTTCATGGTAGCACACTAGACGAAATACGTTCTGCGGTGGCAGAGCAAAGGTATCAATTAATAGGTGGGCAAGTTCGCCTGATAGACCTCGAGGGCGATTTGCACCAGTCCACACCACCGGAGATCGACGCACGGCAGACGATGTCTGCTATCCCAACAAGGCCCCAATCATTCACATTTGGCCTTTGGTTACTCATTACTTTAACTCTCTTACTTTCAACCACCTTGATAGTTATCGCATATCTTTACTGGTATTCCAGGATGTATGGGCTATACCAGACAGCTTTCGTCTACACATTTAATATCAAAGTTGGCGGCGTCGACCTTAGTAATATTAATCCGGCCTCGATCCTTACTACGTTTCTCGCTGTCTCTATTGGATTATGGTGGCGATCGCTTGAGACCACTCTTCGGAGGATCCAGCCCTTTCTGTCTCTTGCCAAAAAGCCAGTTACTGGCGATGAAGGCTTATTAGTTTCATATATCTCGTCATACCTCTTAAGAGCTGTTTGGAAAGCTTCCAGACGAAGGCACTGGGTGCTCGCAGCGGTTTGCACTGGTGCATTTCTGTCCGAAATATGTAAGTGCTCCAGTTATCGCCCCATGATTCGTCCTAACACGAGCAGTTACGATTGCAATGTCCTCAATCTGGCAAAGGGGGCCCGGTAGTCTGCCTTTTCAGGTTAACATACAACGGCAGCTTGAATTACGCCACGTCCCGCGTCTATCGGATGCTACACTTCAATTCACTAGTCACGCAGGCAACTATAAACAGACTGCACTCGCATCCCTGTTTAGCAACATGAGAACGTCCTGGATATATGGTGCGGCTGTACAGATTTCCCTAAATGGGTCGGAACCACCTTGGAGCTCAGATGGCTGGAGCTTTGTTCCACATAACTTAGCTACGGTACCTCATACAGACATCCAGAATACAGGCAATACAACCGTGGCCCCTATGACCACGATGAACGTCACAATAGAGACTTCAGGAATCAGAGCACGACTCGAATGCTCCCCATACGAACATTTAAACCTCATGGACAGCAAAAATTGGTTGACTGAGTGGGATTTAACCAATACATCGCAATGGAACCATACACTTAGTTCCAACACGTTGAAACGTGGCTTTGAGCTCGGGTTGTCTAATCTAGGAGACAATACCCTGCTCTTTTTAGACAGTAACGCAAGCATGACGGGGAACTACACCTCGTTTTTTGTCAACAATAAACGGCTTCAATGTTGTCAAAATATTACCGACGGGCAGATCGGATCGAGTTCGGTGGGATACTGGTCGCCGAACCTAAGAAATGGCTCCTATTATCCGGATTTCGCGACATCTTGGCCCGCCAACTTTACGGTGAAGTGGATTCGCGGTCGTCCCGTAGAAGGCTACAGTGAGAAATACTCTTCGGAATCTGAATATACTGGTTCGGGCCCGCCCCGTCTGATGTTTGCAGAGAAGCCCCAGATGGCAGCTTTGAACTGCATGCCCATCATCGAGACGGCGGACGCAAGCGTTACTGTAAGCACGGATGACGGTCATGTCATCAGCTTCGACCTCATCGGCGAACCGCAGCCAGACCCATACGCATGGTCCGACGACTTCAAGCAACATAAATCGTATGAAGGTCTATGCGAGGGTCCACAATGCGGCAATATCTACAGCATTAACATTACCACTAGCCATGGCATCCTATTCGTCACAGGCCTCCTTGGTGCTGCGGATCTTAATGATTTCGTAGGAACGAACATCGACACATACGATGTCCAATCGGAGAATGTTGGAGATCAAACCTTCAATATTCGGGAACCTGGCCTGAATGTCGACTTAATGACTTATTCCATGTTATCCCTCGTCAACTACGACCACGACGCCCTATTGGATTTGCACACCTTAGAACGCACCGCGCAACAGACGTTCACGGCCTTATTCCAAAACTTCGCGAGCAATAATGTCTCATTTGAAACCGGTGGCTATGTATTCCAGCCGCTCAACGAGGCGCTTCCAGCCGACCTCGACACACCTAGAAAAAGGGCCGATACGCCATCTGCTAACCCCAGAGTCACGTTAAACGTATCACGTCCCGTTGAATTGCTACAGATGTCCAAGCCCGCGGCGTGGATTTGCATGATCATCCTAGCGTATCTCATCGTCGCGTCCGTAATCTTGGCCTTCGCATCTCGACGATACACGAAGATGCTGCTAAGAAAGATCGACAGCATTGCCGACGTGGCTGTTCTCATGGCGGGAAGTGAGCGGCTATTGAATTTAGCACGACATAAATCCATGAAGGACCTGAAGAATGATCACGTCACGAAGGCGCGACTGGGCTGGTTTACAGGGGCTGATGGGACGCAGAGATGGGGCATTGAGATTGTGGGCGATGGGGATAAACGCTTTGAAACGGACATCCCGCCTTACACGGTTTATAAGTCGGAAACTTTTAGCGATGCACCAGGCGGTCTGGGTATTACGATGGGAGATGTTGCGCCGGAGTCCAGTGCAGATGGCGTGTCACAATTGACCCATGATAACCCTCATAACCATGGAGTTGGCATGTATGGGTATAGCCAGACTCACTACGACGGATATAATTCCGGGCATGGAAGCGGAGATCTCGGCGTCGAAAGGATGCCACTAACCCCTTCACCTGTTTCCCAGGGGCATGGGAGTCAAATGTACGAACCATCGCAGGTATCCCACGAGGAGTACTATCCCATCTCTCCTCCCTATCTTGAGGAGCGTCGTGCTCCCTCTATAGACATAAACGTGGACAATACTCCGTTCTCGTCGTATTTTACGCACGAGGAAGAGGCTGCCTCGAACCCAGTTGGCCCTAGGCGGTCCTTGTTGCGGAGATTCTCACGGCAACGCTCATAATGAATAGAATATAATATCAATAGAATTTTAATCTCAAGGCCTTGGACTGGGTTAAATACCTAATTTGCGAAAACAGCTTGTGTATAGCATTGCTCTCATAGGTAGAGCGAAGTCTACTACAGATCTCGTTGCGATCATGCGAAAGAACGTTACGAGCCTCCTTTCCTAGCGCACGGGCCACCAATAGATCGAGGTCTGCTTATTCGCCTGCCCTTAAAGCCCTTGCATTCGTCTTCCGTCTCCCACTACTAGTCGCAACTGGAATATCATATGGCATGGAGATAGCTTCATCGCTCAACTGGCACCGGCTACAAAGCCATACCCGGCGTTAACGAAGAGTGGGTGACCGCCCCATGCATGGATCTGCAGCATCTACAGCGTTATCTAGGACGAGGAGGAGTTATTCAGCATGTTGTTCCCCTGGATTAGCGAGAAAAGAGCGTTATCATGCGAATTGGCCGAGGAAGCCCTGATTGAGTTACGGCAGCACCGGGATTCTCAGATTGATGAGTCCGCGAAGAAGCTTCGCCAGGCAGAAATTATCTTGGGTGTTGCCAGAGCTGGGAATATCCTGATGACAAGAATGATGACGCCTACATTGTCGACTTTGGAGGTAGATTAGGAGGTACACAACTGGATGGGTTGACGAGGACCAGACGGGAAAGTTGGAAGGCGATATGCGGGGATTAGGGGAACTCATGGCCATACTTCGTTAATAAAGGTCAGAGTATATGCGTGTAGGAAGCCTTCGTAATCTCGAGTTATTCTGCTTGTTTATTCAGGGATCAGTCTTCAAACTTCGTCGTAGGGCAGCCGAAGTGACTTAACTTAGGTAGGTATGTGCAATGATACCTTCAGGTCTGAGAAGGCGAGAAAGGTATCCATATTAATCGACCACCCTCAAGTCCTAGGACAAGTAGGTTATTATATAGTGCTGTACATTTAGGGCGGTAATCGGGGGGCAGCCAGAGGACCTTTTGGCCGCGTCGAACGATCCAATGGCCTTGGACAAATATTTCCTCGTTCCAATGTGCATGAGCACCGTTTGGAGTATATAAGAGGGACCCCCCATCTATGTACGCGCGATCTGATCCTATATCGTAGATCAGAGTGGGGAAATTGTTTTCGATGTGTGCGACGAAAATGAGTGGACGACCTTTGGACCTGGCCTTCCTCCGATCCCTAGCTAAGTCACCGAGGAAATTTACTGCATGATCTGTGAGCCCATTGGCAGCTGCTATGGTTGTCTTGACTAGGTATGCGTCGTAGCCGTAGGTCAATAGACGAGCTCTAGGTAACTGAGGCGCCAGCAGCCAGAAAAGGGGGGGGKGGGGCACGGCACATTTTGTCCGTCGGCCGTCCAGGTGCTGTCGCGATTGCCCGTCAACCCGTGCACGAAGCAGATGTCGGCTTGAGCGCCAGTGCAATCGTGCCACACTTTGACGCCGTCCGGGAACGAGATAATAGACTCAGCTTCTTTCGAAGAAGTAGGTATAGGGGTAGCTATATCGTCTGGTGATGTTGTAACGAGAGGAGGTTGTGCGGGCGGACGCCCTACGCGTTCAGGGGCATTAGGTGAGGGGTCGTGATCTTTCGAACGCTTCCCGTGCGTGAGATTGGAAAGTATATTTCTCATCCTTGACAGATCCTGTTACCAAGGTCTTTTAATTGTTCTTGGAGTTGGATTTCGATGATTCGATAGCTCGCGAATCGCGATGGGATGGATAGAGACTTGAGACATAGAAAAATCCAAAGCCGTCAGAATAGGCTCAGTTCTATAAGACTTTGGTATCGAGACTTAAGAATACAGGCTGAAATGCGTGTAAGCATGGCTATCCTCAAGCCACCATGCGAGAGGTCCTTGGTGGGCGGCTACAAGCCCCCTGTTTAACATGAGAGCCTGCTTATACAGGTACCTAGGTACCTGCTACGTACACTTTTAGGCATACTGGCACACCTGACTTTAGAATCATAGATACCTCCTAACCTACCTCAATTTGAATTGGTGAATATCGGTGACGATGCAGCTCCATATCTAAGTAGTAAACCAAGCTCGAAGCCTTCACAGATCTTGGCTGAGCCAACTATGGTCAAGTTTCAAAACGGACGGGCAGATACCGATCTCTTTTATAGAAAGAATTTCCCAAGCCTGCCTAGAGGGGCTCTGAGCGCTGAGACTTATAATCTACTAAGTCGCCATTGACAAGTCGCATCCCCAACCCCCCGACATCATATAAGCCACTGTTGAAACTTATGCTCCGATTGGAGATTTTGACAAGGACGTATACGCTATAACGCACTATAGACACAGCAGTTTACAATGTTGCACTTCTTATATCATTAGGTACATAGTCGAACAGAAACAGAAACTACACGCCGGGGCAGCAGACAGCTACGCAGAAGGGCGTCAGAAAAACTTACCCATGTGCAAATAACACTGTAAGATACTATGCGATATTCCCCTGCTAGAACGTACTGTATGCTACCGTACTATTCGCACGTGGAGCGTTTTCTCTGACGCTATTCTGTCATATTCTCCTTGCGGGCATGCCTTTTTGATTTCAATGGGGTGTATATATTTTTTTCTCTTTCAGACCAACTCCGTAGATAGTGAAGACAAAACAAAACGAAACAAACCGCCTCACCATGTGGTGGTTGGCCGTTGCCATCGCATATCCATTCCCATTTTGCCAGCTACTATGTACAAGGACCCGAAAGCCCAAAGATGGCCTTTTCTATGACCCGATACTAATCGGGTCGAGCAAGATACGTACCCTCGCACTGCCTCCGTTGTTCAGGTTAGGTACCTCCTAGGTAGGCAGGGGAGCCGACAACTCTACCGTCCGCGTGGAACTGAAGTCTCAATGCAGTCATCAGTTCCTGTCCAATCAACTCCGTAGATCTAGACGAGCAGGTATTCTAAACACCTTCCAACCCCCAACCCCCAACCCCCAACCCCCTTTTTCTTTTTCTTTTTCCCCCCCCTTCCAGGTTTCCGGCAATCACGCCGTCTTAGCAAGCTCAGCCTTAACCCAAGCCTCGAGCCCTCCGGCCGCGATAATCTCCTGCACATTGGCCGGCAGCTCGCCGACCTGCTCGGACCAGGTCTCGCCCCCGGGGCCCTCCGTCACCTCGACCAGGCTGCGTCTGACGTCCCACGTGAGGGTCCAGCCGGTCCTGCGGGTGAGCACACGCTCCTTGGCGCCGGGCGGCGGCGGGGGAAAGCTCGCGCGCAGGCGCTCGACGAGGCGCGGCACCTCGAGCCCCATCAGCGCGTTGTTGATGCTGTTGCGGGAGAAGATGTTGCCGAAGCTAGCAGCGACAACCAAGCGGATATCGCGGGCGAGGATCGCGGTCGCGGCCTGCTCGCGCGACGACCCGCACCCGAAGTTCGAGCCCGACACGATGATGTCGTTCGGCTTGGCGATGCCGTGGAACTCCGGGTCGTAGTTGGAGAAGCACGCCCGCGCCATGTCCTCCCTCGACACGTTGTCCTGGTACGTCAGCCGGCCGGGGTAGATGGCGTCGGTGTCGAGGTTGTCGGCGTCGCAGAATACGATCTCGCCGCTGATTTTCTCGGGGAATCCCGGGAGAATCTCGGTCGCGGGCTTATCTTCGGAGGCACCCGCGGCAGACTCGACTCTGTCGATGAACGAGTCGAGCTGCTGCACGAGCCCGGAAAGCTCGCTTTCAGTGGTCTGTGGCAGGCCGGTGCCGTACCCTGCGTCCACGCCGGACCAACCTTCGGGTACCTTGTAGATGCCCGGGCCGGTGATGATGCCGCTGAGAGCGCTGGCGGCCACAACCTCGGGACTCGCGAGGTACGCTTTCGCGTCGCGCGACCCCATGCGTCCCTTGAAGTTGCGATTGCTGGCGCTGATGCCGACCTCGCCGGGCTCGAGCAGTCCCCTGCCAAGGCCGATGCACGGCCCGCAACCGGCAGGGAGGGGTTGAGCACCGGCCTCGACCAAGACCTGCCAGTCGCCCGCAGCTTCGGCAGCCTCCTGTTCTGGGGCTGAGGCTGCCGCAATATAAAGCTGGACACCGTCAGCGATCTTGGGAATGACGCCGCCGTTGGCCTCGGCAGCGTCCTTGAAAACCTTGGCGGCAGCAGCGATATCGGAGGCTCGGCTGTTGGTACAGGAGACAATATACGCGCGATCGACCTTGATCTTCTGCGGCGCCAGCTCGTGGAGGGGCGTCGCAACCTTAACCGAGTTGGGGCCAGAGACGTAGGGCGAGAGTGAAGAGAGGTTGAGATAGAGCTGTTTAGCGTATACGGCGTCGGGGTCTGCCGTGATCGGGTTAGCGAAGAGCTCATCCACCCTTTCGTGAGTGATACGCTCCCGTGTATTTCGATCCTCGAGCATCGCCGCTTCGGTCGCCTTATACCGCAACCAGCGCTCCAGAGTACGGTCAATAGGGAACAGGCCAGCCAGAGCGCCCCATTCGCAGGCCATGTTGGCGATCGTCACGCGAGTATCAACTGGTAGGGTCTCCATTGTCTCCTCGGGTCCCGTAAACTCGACCACGTGGTTAAGAACATCGCTCTTAAAGATGCCGCACAAAGCAACGATAACATCTTTGCCGGTCACACCCGGTGGCAGTCTTCCTGTGAACGTAACACGCGCAACTGGCGCGACGTTCCACCACGTTCGGCCAGTGGCCCAAATACTGGCAGCATCTGTCCGCACGACGGGGGTCCCGAGACAGCCAATTCCGCCGTAATGAGTACTGTGGCTATCCGAGGCGACGGCCATAGTTCCTGGCCAGGCATGTCCTTCCTCGACCATGATCTGGTGACCGATTCCTCGGCCGGCGGGGKAGAACGCAACTCCATGCTTCTTGGCGAACGCCTCAATGCTCTGGTATTTCTTCAGATTTGCTTCGCTGGTGTTTTGAACGTCGTGATCCAGTGCCATAACGAGCCGCTCCGGGCTGTGTATTTTCGTAGCTCCCATCGACATAAATTTGGTTGCGACCGGGAACGAGTTGTCATGGGTAAGAATTGCGGCCGGCGCGATGCTGATGTAGTCGCCGCTCCGGACACGCTTGCCTGGGGACAGTCCAACAGCGTAGCGCTGGACGATCTTTTCGGTGAGGGTCTGGGGCAATCGGTGCCCGATCGGCGTTGTCTTGGGAGACTCGTCATGTTGTGCGCGAAGGCATCGTGATGTTGAGACTGGCCGCACTAAGCGGGCGGCGGTCGCAGAACACCATCTGCTCGAGAGAAGCAAGGACCGGCTTCCCCCGAAAGAGACCTCAAATCGGTTAGCTTGATCGTGAGAAGAAGGCAAAGTGTCGAACTTACTGCTCTACACGCCATGTCGTCTCGCAGAGGCGAGTAAGCAACTCGATGTTCTATCTTCCAGTAGGATGCAGGATAGTTTTTTTTTTTTTTTTTGGTCGGTTGCTGCATGTAGTCATTTATTAAGTACCTAGGTACCTACCTAAGGCATGGCCCACAGCGATTGGTGCCCTGCCCAGTGCTTTCAAAAGGAAGCCCGCCTATTGGTTCATTGGAGTCAAGTCGATGGCGAAGGTACACAATCTTTGGCGGGATGGCGTCAGACTACGTGCTCCTCGTGCGACTAACACTGTGACGCACTATGCAGCATTCATGCTACATTACATAGAAAACACAACTATATCATCCATAACTTGAACATGACCAATCGAATTATATATCCGTAAATTTCAAATCGAATATATTCTAATACTTCTTTTTCCTTTTTTATCTAACCCCACACATCTATTCTGTTTTCATAGAAACGCCATTATCCGATGCCGGAAGCCCTATCTTGACCGGTGGGAGATGTCGCTTAGCCTCATGCCTGCCCATCTGCTGCATCAGAGCGTCCATGACCACCAGTGCCGCCATGGCCTCCACAATGGGCACCGCCCTTGGCACCACGCAAGGGTCGTGTCTGCCCTTGGCTTCTAGCACGCCCTCAGATTCTCCGTCGTACGTGGCCGTCGTCTGCGCCTGGCTGATGGTTGCAGGGGGCTTGAAGGCGACTCGGAAGTAGATGGGTGCGCCGTTCGAGATGCCGCCCTGGATGCCTCCCGAGTTGTTTGTCTTAGTGGTAAGCTTCGGCCTGGGTGTTCCGTTCCGTCCTGCGCCTGTATCCGAGCTTCCGGGTACGTCCGGTGCCTTGATGAAGGGGTCGTTGTGGATAGACCCGGGAACCTCGCAGCCGCCGAAACCGGAGCCGATTTCGAAACCCTTGGTCGCGGGTATGCTGAGCATGGCATGTCCAAGCTTTGCCTCCAGCTTGTCGAAGCACGGCTCTCCAAGCCCACTAGGCACATTCTTGATGACGCAGGTCACGGTTCCTCCAATGCTGTCATTGCGCTCCTTGAACTCGGCTATGTATTCCGCCATCTTACGCGAGCACTCCTCGTCCGGACATCGTACCGGTAAGAACTTGTCGACGGTTTCGCGGTCGATGGATCGGATCAACTCCAAGAATTTGGGGTTCTGACTTTGCGTGGGACAGTCGGGGGTAGGCGGGAACATGTGGACCGCGCCAACGGAGGTGACAAAAGCGGTGATCTCAACTCCGAAAGCGAGCTTGAGGTACTTCTCGGCAATTGCCCCCGCAGCGACTCTGCCAATGGTCTCACGAGCCGAGCTCCTTCCACCGCCACTGCTTGCCTTGACTCCGTACTTCTCGAGGTAGGTCCAATCAGCGTGACTGGGTCGTGGGAAGCGATCCATGGTATTGTTTCCATAGTCCTTTGGTCGCTGGTCTTCGTTGAGGACCACGAGGCCAATTGGTGTTCCTAACGTAACGCCGAATTCCGTCCCAGACTGTATAGCCACACGGTCTTTCTCGTTTCGGGGAGTTGTGATGTTGCTTTGGCCCGGTCGGCGTCGGTTCATCTGGGGCTGGATATCGTCTTCGGTGAGCTCCATGCCCGGGGGGCAGCCGTCGACGATACATCCGACTGATCGGCAATGGGATTCACCATAGCTATACAAGGCTCATTAGAGAGGGTTGGAGAGATCAATTGGGTTGCGCAACTAACGTGGTAACCCGAAAGGCACTTCCGAAGGTCGACATTGTGATATGTAGAATATAGTAGAATAATACGCAATAAATTGGCAAAGACTAAGGCTATACTAGTTACTCGGATTTGATGAGTTAGGAATATATTCAGTCAGGATCATCGACTGACTAGTCGGCTTCTTTACAAGTCCTGAGAAACTCAATCGTGGTCTCTTTAAGGCGATAGAAGGTGCTTTGTTCCGATGAGTCAAGGACGGACAAACAAATTGAGTCTTGGTAGGAATTAAATTTTTGGAGGGGTCTTACGACGGTGGTGGGGTCCTGGATCTCCGATTATGGCCCTGCGATTTCTTATCGATAGGGTATCCTAGCTCCGTTCCAAAGTCGTTCCAGGGCTCTTTCTAGCGCTGTGTGGGGCCTCAAGAACCGGACCCAGGATCCGGGGACGACAAGGATTGCAACTTCACTTATCTGCACGGCTGCCAAACCATCTCATCTCTTATGTCAGCCTTACTCACTCTAAGAGCTAAAACCTTGTTGAGATGAGACGAGACTCATTATAATATAAGATGACATAATGCGAAATGAGATGAAAAGGAAGTTCCCCCAACAATAACCTCTCATATGGCTCTCCCGCGCCGCCTCCTCAGTGCTATCACCAGGCCCCGGATAAGACCTATAGTACACTCAAATACACGTCGCCTCTTCAGCGCTGACGCTGTGTCACATCCCTCAAACCGGGTCCAAGTGTACATCTCGCGGGCGAGCGATCCCTATCTCAACCTCTCCATAGAGCACTTCTTACTCCAAAAATCGCCTCCGGACTCCGTCGTGCTGTTTCTGTACACGAACCGACCCTGTGTCGTCATTGGCCGCAACCAGAACCCCTGGGTGGAGGTGAACCTGGGCCTGCTGAAGCAAAGCCATGGCATAATAGACGGAACCGGCGAAAGTGGAAGTGCAGAGAAAGAAGTCCTCCTCGTGCGCCGTCGCAGCGGCGGCGGCACCGTGTTCCACGACGGCGGCAACGTGAACTACAGCGTCATCTGTCCGCCCGCCTCCTTCGACCGGAACAAGCACGCGGCCATGGTCGTGCGCGCCCTCAACTGCCTCGGGGCGTCCGGGGCGCGCGTCAACGAGCGCCACGACATTGTGCTGGACATACCGCCGGCTTCCGACGCCGAGCAGCAGACGCAGACGTTTAAGATCTCGGGCTCCGCGTATAAGCTCACGCGTCTGCGCTCCTTGCACCACGGCACGTGCTTGCTGTCTTCGCCCAATTTGCCGCTTGTAGGGCCGCTGTTGCGCTCGCCCGCCGCGCCGTATATCAAGGCGCGCGGCGTTGAGAGTGTGCGCAGTCCTATCCGCAACGTTGGGGTGACTGACACCGGCGCGTTCGAGGAGGCCGTTGTCGCTGAGTTTGGCGCCATGTACGGGAACATGGACCCGGAGGTCATTGGGGTGGAGGAGGCCAATGAGATCTTAAATGATACCCCTATTGTCGCAAAAGGGTATGCTGAGCTGAAGGTACGTTCCCGCCCCCTGATATAAGAAGACACAATTAGAAGGAGCCGCTAGAACTAGTAAGAAGATTGATATTAAGGGGGTCATTCAAAGGTATAGACTTTCTAACTTTCTGAATAGTCTCTAGACTGGATTTACACGCAAACGCCACAATTCACCTTCTCCACACACCCAACCGACGAGGACCCGCGTCCTCGACCACCTCTACCGGATGACTTGCCATCAGATTTCCGTGCTACTATGACGGTACGCCACGGGCAGATCACAGACGTCTCTGGTTCGAGCGTATCGGCATCTCTGAACTCGACATATCTCCATCACGTAACCGACTGGCGGTCCAAGGTTGGCAATGAGCCCATTGGAAAGTGGCTGAACGGATTATTCGGGGTGGGTAGCAGGAGTTGAACGATGAGCCCTCACCGTATGTGGTAGATCACGACTTGTGTGATAGTCCGAGGTTCAAGGTCGGGGCCCGGCCCGGTTGTGCTGTTATGCTACTTCTGCATAGACGGGCGCGTATAGACTTGTAGAGATAAGCCATAGACACGTATAGACACAACACTAACCTAACAACGCGTAAAAGGTTATTGCCCCGTAGCCGCGACGCGTGTATCGGTAGTCCGGGTCCCCTTCCTCCCCAGAGTCAGGGTTATAAGGCGCTTTACTGTAGGACTTTGTAAGTCTGCCTGCCACACTCTTCGGGGTGTGGTATGGTGGCGGTGGTCCGGCTTCTACCCACCTCGGCAGAATGGGGGGCAGGGGGCTTCTGCCGAAGGTCCTGGGTTCGAATCTTGCAGTCTGCATTGTGCCCCTTTGCGGGTTTTTCTCCCATATCTTCCTCCTTGGAACCCTCCTTGGTACTCCCTACCCCCTAGATTCGTCCCCCTTAGCGGGGCCTGTTCTCTCCCCTCTCACTGTCGTACCCCTTCGCGGGATCTTCCCTCACAAGATTCGAAAGGCCAATGGACAATTTTTTTGACTGAATTTTTTTTTTTTCGCCTTTTCCCCTTTTTCAAATTTTTATCATTATTCCCTGCTTCTCTTCTCCTAGTTCATGACTCCTTCACAAAATATTTACAATAACTATGCCCATTCTCATCAATGCCATTTCATCGAAGCCCTAACACTACATACACTATTTCGACTCAATAAAGACCACCACCACCACCCAACTACCACCTAGGTAACGCAAGTACCTAACCTCACGACTCCACCGTCCCAGCCCCCATAACGCCCTGCCCAAACCACTGCGCAACGGTCTTGAAGCGATCATCGCCCTTGTCCAGCGCGTCTTTGAACAAATCATGTCTATCAGCGCGCTCGTCCTGGCTGCGCTTCATCGCGCGCACAGCCGCGTTATTGACGGCGCAGACGGGACACTCGACGTCGCTGCCGTCCTCGCTCTGCTTCAGGCAGCGCTGGTGGAAGCTGTGCTTGCACAGGAAGTGTACGGCGGGGAGCTCGAGCAGGCCGCCGCAGCCGGGGCACCGCTGCGCCTGGAACACGGCCGGCTTGGCGCCGAGCTCCACGATCTCCGCGCGCTTGGCTTCCGTCTCTTTGCGGAACGAGTTGATTTGCCGTCGGTTGGATGCGATTTCGCGCCGCTCTCGCGTGATCGTCTCGCGCAGGTACGGCTTGATCATGCCCATTGTCGCGACTGCGTTGGAGCCGAGCGTTTGTATGACCTGCAGCGGCGCCATGAGGCCGTCCTGGTCGATTTTGTTAAGCACGTTCGCGAGCTCCTCTGGGCCTGCCTCTTCGAGGATCCGCGCGTCTGACGTGAAGTAGGCAAGCGCCGCGGGGTACAGTTGCGGCTCTTCGGGGCCGTACTTGCGGAGAGCCTTGATGGCGCCGCGGGTATCCTTGGCGGAGGTGTAGGATCGGAAGATATCGAACAGCAGACCGGATTGCTCTTTGACTAGAGTTGTTCCGTCGCGGAAGTCTGAGAGGTGGGATAGTAGTAGCACATTCGAGTTCTCAATGGGAACTTCTCGTCCCTCTATAAGCTTCTTTGCTTTGGACTCCCATTCCTCTCTCTGCATGCCCTTCCGTTCGCTGGCTTTGTGGAGATACATCTCGAATAGGGTCGTATATATATCAGCCCTGTCCGACTCTTTAAGGGTATCCTCCTTGAGGCAGGCTTCAAGGAAGACGATAAATTCATCTGGATGATCGATAAAGGATGAGAAAGCTGTTCGAGGAGGKGGCGGGGTGTACTTCTGCTCAGTGTTCGTTTCTGGTTCTACTATTGTGCCTGCATCGCTAACGGTCGCCTGTGAACCCTGTCCAGTGGGGGTGGGAACTGAAGATGTGTTCATATACGGAAGGGGGAGTAGGCTGGTCAGATTCTGCACGGCACTTGCTGCTCCAGCTGCAAAGCCGCCGCTCGAAATAGTTTGTGTTTCTTCCAGCGGCACCTTATGGACTTTGGGCTTGTATTTTCCCGTATAATAGTCGATGAACAACTTTGTAGTGTCGCTTGGACAGTTTTCTAGGAGTACTCTTGCGTACTTCATTAAGGATGGGTACGCCTATCTAGAATTAGCTTTGGAGTAGCATTGGAGCCTATGGTACGTACCGTTTCCGCATCCAGGTGCCATATAAAATCGAGCGCCTCGGCATAGTTTTTGGAATCCTCGATTAAAATATCTACCACGAGGTCATTCTCGCCATGCTTTGTGGCAAGATAAGCAGCTTGTTCAAAGTAGCCACCTTGCCTACACATGGTTATAGCTGTGTCTAAGTCGAACTTGAGGTCTCCTTCGGACTTGATGAATTTCTCCAACTTGTCGACATCCTTCAGCTTAGCATAACAGTTTAGTAACAAGGTCGTATGATCCGCAGTAGCTTTGTGACGTTCATGCAACTCCTCAAGATATTCGATCAGGTTATGTATCCTTTGTGTGTCGAGGAACTGTTCTCGTTAGAAGAGTACCTACTTAGTACCGGACGCTTGCTTACCTTTCGAATCACTTGCGAGGGTTCCGTGTTATCAATCGCCTTGATGTACTGAGACATTGCGCTATCATAGTCTCCTTTCTGATATAGATGGTCGCCATATTTCCGGTATATGACATTCTGTTGCTGTGCGTCCATACCTGACTTCTGGGCAAGGTTAATGGCAAGCGGAAACAGATTCCGTTGATATAACAACTCAAGCCTCTGCTGTAATGATTTCTCATGGTAACGGTTGACCTTCCCATCTTGTGTCAAGATGAATAAGTCTCCCCATATTTGGAAGAGTGCCTTCACCTCTGAGATAAGAGACTCGGAATGGGCCACTATTTGGAGAGTGGGATCCACCATGGTGAACCTAGCGGCATTGAAAAGAGACTCTGTGTTTGCGCCTCCAAAGCGCCTCCTAATGCTGTCCGATCCTCCACTTCCAGAGGTTGGGGGCGGTGAAACAAGGGCGACGTAATCCCGGAAGGTTGAGACAAGGCTTGTGGCTCCGTCGTTAGCAAAGCAGAGCCCCCTTCCCTCCGACGTGTAGTAGTAGACGGCATCTTCCCGAACTACTATAATATCTCCGGTTTTGCTGTTTACTGTCATGCAACCAGCTGCACAGCCAGCATCTTCGATCGTCCTTGGCGGCTGCCCTTGGCCTTTGCCTGATATCACCAGCTTCAAGAGCTTGGAGGTAGTTGCAACGAACAGCGTCGTGAGCTTCGGGTCCGCTACAAATTCAACCCCTGTAATCGGCTCTTCCGACTCGTAGACTATTCGTTGTTTCGTCCCTCGATCGTGTATCAGGTCGCCTCGTATTACTGTAACTGCTCCATTCGCGAATCCTACGGCAAGTTGCGACAGGTCGTCGAGTGCGGTGAAGGACGAGATCTGCAGGATCAGATTAGTTGTGAGTTCCTATAATTTATCCCAGCCAAACTCACGGGAAACTGCTTCCTCCCGTTATGTATATTCAGGGTACTCAAGCAGGTAGGCAATCCCGTCTTCTTTACAGGCTTGTCCAGCGCCCAGACTTTCAATACCGGTTCGTTGCTAAGGTCCTCCTACTCCTTATCAGCTCCGATCAATAGTGTAAGGGCTGTACATGGTTCCTACCGAGACAGTAACTAGCAGGCTTGTCCCCTCGACCTGGCGCATATGGGTAATGCGACCCGTCTCGTGCGCCTGGAAGCTCCGGACGATCTTCCAGCTGGGACCAATAATACGCACGTAGCCATTGTCGCTTCCGAGGAATAGGCTTTCGGATCCGGAACACACACTGGATATCTCGTTATTCTCGAAGATCGAACGTGTTTCGTCGTCGCCGAGCTTGACCTGGCTGACTTCGAAGAAGTCGAATGCTTTCCACTACAATACAGTCAGTTAGCCGAGGTTGAATTCAGGGATCAAGATATTATAACTTGCCAAAAGCAAAGCCATGGTGTTTGCTTAAATGCTCGCGGCGATTAATTTGGTAACATCAGCTCCAGTTTGTTCATCATTTCATGGAAGTACGCAGTTGGTACGCTGATTGCCTAACAGCTTAGGACGTCACCGCGACACTGAGAGTTAGGGAGCTGCTGTTATCGATAGGACAATACCCACTTTTAACATACTGGCCGGGGCCTTACGTAAGCGGATCTCTTCCCCCCTTTTTCACGTAACACCCTATGCGTTGGTAGATTATACTCAGAATTATCAAAAGCCACAGCTATATGAATTATATGGCTCTGTTTAAAGAAAAGCCTTGCGAGTGATGCTTTAACTTAGCTACTTGAATTGTTCAATTATTAAGTGGTGGCTCCGATAATGTTTCTTGTAAATTAAGCTCCTGATGATAAATACAACAGAGCGTGGTATATACTTCCAGTTGCCGAACTCTCCAGCAAACAAATAAGCATTAGCGGCGCTTTGATACACTATCCACCACCCATTTCAGCTTTCCACTTCTTAAACTCCTTGCCAAAACCACCCGTATGCTTCCCCACATCATCCACACTCATGGGACTATTCCCTAGGTCGACCAACGGCACCATCGATGGTCTGCCATGCGCGCATTGGAATGGCAAGGCGCAGCTCGCTAAGCGTTCTAGAAGATCGACACATTCCTCGTGGGAAAGCTGGTCGTTGAACATAATGGAGCTGCGGCAAGCTCTCGAGTTGATCATCTCCAAAATGCCTTGGGGACACCCATGGAGCCTTGCTAGCCAGTGTAATTCTGCTCTATTATCGCCATCACCTTGAATTGCCTCAGTGTGTTGAGAGGCGCTAGGTGCTTGCTCCTCAAGCTTCCATGCTTCCTTCCTCAACAACTCTATAAGCAATCGCGGTTCCAAGCGACATCGTTCAGCAATGCTAGGCGGTAGCTCGAGGACTATTAGCTTTGCTGCACCCTTCCTGCCGGGCCTCGAGTTTGCTGAGCTAACTTGGAACACAATTCCCCAACGTCTAAAATACTCAGCTGAGCGTTCAAACTGGCGACTATCTTGGGTGGAGATGTCAAAAACAATGGGCTTTTCTAAAAGCACTGCTTGGGCATGGATCGATTTCCGAAGCTTTTCCATTGGCGCACTTTGAGCATCTTCCACAACCACGAAATAATCCTTCATCAAGGCTTCAACCCGGCAACGCTCATCCGCAGCATGTTGGTCAATCATGACAAGTAATGAAGCCTCAACCTCCTCGTTGGTACTTAATTCGGGCGACGACGACGATAACGGAACTTTGACGAATATGAATTTCCGGTCGACCTGTGCTATGACTTCGGCATTCCGTAGATTATCCTTAGATAATCGTCCTTCCACACTGTGAACAGCCTGTATGGCATCTAACGAGCCAGAATTGCATCCATGGCATCCCGTAGATACCAGAGTTAATGCTTTTGCTTCGTCAAAAGCGACTGGAATCGGTGGCTCTGGCGACTGGAAGACAGGATTATCCCAGGATGACAAGAGATCATCCAGCCACTTGCTCCTCTCATCTTTGGGAATTGGCTTGGTGTTTGTTCGTAACTTCTTTCTTAACGGTAGGCGAGATGCATCGCTAGGAGCCTCGGGTAAATCAGGTTTGTTTCTCAGAGGTCGAATAACTAGGCCAGTCCGAGCGTCCACAACAAAGACCTCCTTAGTCGTCGGATTGGTCCATAATACCTCTTCGCCTTTTCGAAGTTGAGACTGTTCCTTACCAAGGCCCTCCTCACCGGGTGCATAGTTCTGGTTAATCTGATGCGAATCGGTTTCTACATCAAGAAATGGAATACGTAGCAACGTGCCATCTGAAGCAACTAAGGGAGTATATTCGTCATCAGCGTCAAATAAACATGATTTCACCGTCGTACCTTCCTGAGATAAAGAGGGCTTCTCATGTAAATGTGCGTACTGAGGCTGTCCTGATTTAATACGTGTCCACGTATCGAAAGGAGAATCAGGTCGCAGGCGGGAAGTGCTGGGAGCAAGATTAAGGCGCGTACTAGCCAGATCTCCAAGAGATAGTTGACTTCGAGATGCTCGGGTTTGATCCGTCCCAGAACCTGCTTTTGGAGTGGAACTCTTGGATAAAGAGTTGCTGCGGCTGTCCCGGGAGTTTGAGTGTCTAGATGAGGCGATCCTACGAGGCCTAGAATACCTTGGGCTAAAGTGGTTTGCCTTGAGAAATTCGTAGATTACTGCAGTAAGAACGTCGATAATTGCTTTCAGGTTCTCATGGTGTTCATCCAAGATCTCTTCCACGTTGCGTTCGGATACTTGCGATGCCTGTTCTTCAAGGTTGATTTTGATATAGAACATAGGCCATCGGTCGACCCCCTTCCTACCCCTGAGTTCTTGATTAGTGTATCCGTCCGTTTTGAATCGGCGGTCCTTAGCTCTCCTATTTCGCTCATCCTCATTGAGATCTTCGCTCTCTTCTATCCCGAAGCTAGAGTTCGCAAATAGTCGATTGATTTCTTCATATAATATGTTCGAGCCGTGGTCATTAGACACGGGCCACACCCCAATGCTGATAAACTGTACGTGTCGAGATGCTATCGGAACGAGCGACACTGCACCTACAACTGAGACTAGACCGGCCGATGCTTTGAGAGGCACCCACAAATCTCGAGAACGGTCATCGCATAACTGAGCTTGGAATAATGTCCTTGACACGCGAGTCGTGAGGCCAAGAATATCATATTTGCTTTCTTGGGAAGTTGATGGTTCCTCGGGAATACGGATTGTAATAGTTCGGCTGTCCACGGCATTACGGAGCGATATGGAGACTTGACCCGGCCAAGCAAGGAGCAACGCCACCAGAGAACGTTTCAGTCTCTCCCAATCCTTGGCGTTGACGCCTCTTTCAGCATCAATAGCTCTCTGTTTGACTCTCACTGGCATAGATCCAAAAAGATCTCGAACCGTTGTCCGAGTCCCGTGAGGAAAGCTCAATAACCTCTGTTCCGGCAGCGAGGGCGTATGTCGTGCCAAGACTTCGGCGTTGTGGATTTTAATCGAGTTATGAGAATGATAGCCATGGTGATGCGAGGTAATAGACAACAAGGACAAAGCAGCAACGGAGGCTAAAAAAGCGCCATGTCGACCGTAATTATCATTACGAACAGGAAACTTAGACGTATAATGAAGTTTGCCAAGACCTCCGGTAGGCTTGAACTCGTTGGGAGGGATGCCTAAGCCATTATCCTCAACGGAACAATTACCTCGAACATAGTCGATAGACACCGTAATCTTCGTAGCTTCGGCGTCCAAAGAGTTCTTGGCCAAGCCACAGACAACAGCGTTGAGCGATGTTATGGTGGTAGACGATTTGATTTGCGCAATGACATTCTCCGGCAGCCGCTGGATAGACATTKCTGAGCGGCTAGATTTTCTTCGTGCCTCATGTTTATTGTTCGTCTAGTGTTTTAGCTGGTTTTATATGCATCGAGGATTTGCTTTAGCTATAGAGAAGTTAGAGAGCATCACATCATTAAATATCAAAGATCAAGTGATGGGGCGAGGCAACAGTAGTAAGTTGAAGTTTAAGGGTCCTCCTTGAGCCACAATAGCTAAAGAAAGAGGAAAGTAACCCGCAGGTTCAGTGGCTGATGACGTTATTTTTGCTGGTTTAGGCGCGAGTGGAGACGGGTCTCAGCCTCAATGGAAAAATTGGGGAAAAGCAAGGGGAAGGGGTCTTACTTCGGAGGGTTTAATTGGACGGGCTTGTCGATAGCAGATTTTGGAGACGCTGGACAGCTTGGGTACGTCCCTGGCACTAAGGAAACCCATCTACTACATTGTAGGTACTAAGCCCCCGTTGCACCCCATTTGCAACCCCATCGCACCCCCATCACCGATGATGCTGTTTCTGGAAGAATCAACTTCATCCCTACATACCGTTTGCTAGCTGGCCAATTTCGGCACATTGGGCCGCATCCCTTACTGCCCGCTCCTGAAGCCTAACCCATATTAATCTTCCTCTAAAGTCAGGAACCTCAATATTCGGTCATAAGATCGGCCCTCCACCTTTATAGAACTGTGTAGGACCAGATCGTCGTCGCATACCTGCCCAACTCCCGCTGTACTTGTCCAGCTTAATCATCGTCAATTGCAGCGCCGGGGCCATCGCGCCAACGCGTCGGACACGATTCTTGACCCGAGGCCCCCCGCATCTATCGTTTAACGTCTTCATCCGGTGAAACTCAAAAMCCTCCGCTCGCCAATATTTACAGTTTGCTCGCCACCACTCCATCAATACCCTATACCCTATACCCTATACCATATGCATCCCCAGATGGCCATGACCGAGACATCTCCACTTTCTACCGGTAAATAGTCCCTTCTAGAAACGATTCATACCATTCCCATTCCATCTTCTATCCCAAGTGATCCATCTCTTAGATCCCTCTTCTGCATTATTATTTCTAAGCCCAAGCCGTGGGATTGCCGTTCTAACGATTACCATGACAGACCGTCAAGAACGATCAGGCCGTAGACGACCTTTCTCGACATGGGTCAAGAAGCTCGCCAACTTCAAAAACGGCTCCTCCTCCTCCTCCACCGAGGGCGGCCGTCATAACCATTTCAAGCGTAGTGATACCGCCCCAAAAGGCGCCAACAAGAAGCGACCTTCCAAGAATAACAACCCCTATCCCCAGTCCGGTCGCGTCGGCGTCACCGTTCTCTCCCATCAGAGTGATCCATCATTTGCAGCTTCCCATAGCGCTAGACTTTCGGACCCTTCATTAGCTCGAAGAAGTCACTCATCGACACGAACATCCGCCGATGGAGCCGCACCTCCGACCGCCGGCGGCATGTCCGTGGCACCGACGATGTCCACCGACTACGAGACTGGCCACTCGATCCACGCCCCCTCACACATGGCATCGTCAGTAACAGGCACCAGTCGCACCGCAAACGGAGGCCTCGACTCCCGAAAAGGAGGGGACAGCACATTCTCTTCCCCCGCACCCTCAGTCCGGTCTCTGACGACTACCCTCACAACCATCCAGTCGATGGGACCCAACGGCGCGGTCAACGGCCCACCCCACGCTGGGCACTCGTCCAGCCAGGCCGCCAATTACCAGACCATTCAGTTCAGCCAACCCTTCCCCACAAACTCTCCCGCGTCCGCGATCCCACCGTACCTCGCGCCGCACTCAGGCCCAGGCCACCCCACAACCTACAACACCGCCACGGCAAACAACCTCCTCACAGACAACGCCTCCATCCTCACCCTCGCTTCCTCCAGCAAGCGGCACCGGCGCCGATCCATGGACACCGACGCCTCCGTGCGAGCCCTCGCCCCATCCTCTCTCTGGGGCGGCAGCCGCGAGTCTCTACCTCTCAGCGTCCTCAGCGCGAACGTGGACGGCAGCGGCGGACTGCACCAATCGACGTCGCGCATCGCAGCAGGGCCCGGCAACGAGCAGCAGCGCACGAGCATCTACTCAACGACAGGGGTCACGCCGACCCTTCCCGGCGAGAGAAACAGTCTGTACGCTCCCGGCAAGCAGAGCCTGGCGGGCGACGGGGCAAGCGTGCGTAGCGGGCTGCTTGGCCACGGGCGCGCCGATAGCATCAGCGGGAGCGTGGCCGGCGTGAGCAGTCCGCTTGCGTCGCCCCGCGAGGCCGCGGAGAAGGGGGCTGTGGCTGAGGAGAAGGACGAGTATTTAGGGGTCGGAGTCAAGGAGAAGGAGTAGCGTACAATACGCATAAGTACAAGCATGGGCATGAGCAACAAGCAATAGGCAAGGCGCGAAACGCAAACATAGGGGTGAGGTGACAACAATGCGATGGTTTAAAGTGCCGAGAGATGGTGTTTAGCGATTTATTTAGAGGGTAACAGGGTATGATAATGGGTTGAATGCGATAACACACACACACACACACACACACAAATCCCACGACACGAGTTTGCGTGGGCGATGAGGGAGGGGGAGGGGGAGTTTTTCCTGTTACTGTCTGTCGTTGGGGATGAACTTGGCTTGATGGCTCACGGAAGGATCAGGCATGTACCGGCTGGCTGGGATTGATGGCACTATTAGATACCCGTTCACTGTACCTCAGCTGAATTTACAACGAGATTGCGATTGAGTTCTTCATGACATCCGTCGTCAAATATGCTGAAGTTTGACAATTCTTTAAGTGATCGGTGAGTCCGTCAGTATGAGTAGTAGAGGTGACGTATACACAATTTCTCCCATCTGTCGATATCTCGTAGGTACATACGGTACAGTCATTCTACCCAGTCCACCCTATTTCAACTCGATATAAGGAGATTTGTACAACTAACAGATATGTAAATACATCATCATTCGTGTTTGCCATGTCCAACTAGATCATGGATAAGGACCTAAGATATAAAATAGAAGGGGGGTGGGGGGGAGCTAAAGACGATATATAGCAGGACGGTTAATAGTAAGGTAAGGGATCAAGATCCAAGCCTGCAACAGAGAACTTGAATGAGTCGTTCCTGTTATAGCACCTGTTAGTTAAGCGTAAACCCGACCACGCGGAGACGAGATGCGGAAAGACGCAGATACGTCAAGTTAGAAGAGAAAAAGAAGGGAATCATACCTCGAATAGCTCCCCGCGGCATCCAAATCCAGTCTCCCACGGATACAATCCTCGAAATCAACGTCTGCATAAATAATCCCTTCATCGTCCTCCCACTGCGGCCCAGCAATAACTTCTCCAAACGGCGACACGATGCTAGATCCACCACGCGAGATGAAGGTGCTTGATGTAGCTGGCGCTTTTACCAATGCGAGTATATCTCGCTTCTCCCCAGCTTCATCTCGCACCCCTGTCTCCTCCTCTTCGATCACCACAGACGACGACATATGGTCTCCTTCCGGCAGCGCAATCTCATTTCCGTCCTCGTCGAAGACAGATCTCCTTCTTCCCCTGCTGCCCGTCCCCTTACTCCCGATCCTCGACCTCCCGAACGCCGATGTAGAGGTCGGCGACGCGGGCAGCGCGATCTCAAAGCCTTCCTCAGTAAGACACGAATTGCGCCTCCCAACAGCGCCCTTGGATCTATCATCCTCATGCCCTCCGTTCGTTGCCACTTCATGTTTAGTGCCATGAGTGACGGCTGTAACACTGCCGGGCTCCCCACGCACGCACATATTTGAGCTGACGACGAAGMACCGGCCCTCGAGGGCCACGGTGCGCATCAGCGACAGCCAAGCATCGCGGCCGTCGGCCGTCGGCGCCAGATAGAGGTTAACGTTTTGCGCGTAGAGGCTCTGGCGCAGAAGCGGCATGTAGTTTTCCCAGCAGATGGCGGCGGCAAGGTTGATGCGGACGCCGCGGATGGTGGTGCTCACTGCTTTGAGGGTTGCGGGAGACCCTTGGGCCCAGATCAGTCGTTCTGTGCCTGTCTATATGCTGTTAGCGAAAATTATGTAGAATTGTAGCGATAGAAATATGTAATAATGGGCTCGGGTCGGCATTCGTCGTGTTCGCTCTGTAACTGGCTTTATCCAACTCTTTCGGGCTCAGCTAATCGACGTGCTATGCTCTCTTGCATTACTCCGCTCTCCAAAACTCAAGGCTCTTCTATGACCCCAGTGGGCTCAGCACGATTTCCCATGGCTTTATAGACCATGTTAAGGTTCCGCAGACAGGTTATCTCGATTCTCGGAGGCAGGTCATGGTTCCTTGCAATCTCCACGGCCGTTAAGAAACCATGTTTAGCTCCAGCAAGGTTACCTAGCCGCCAGGAAATACTACCGCCACTATTTGCCAGAGAACATGCCTCTTCAGGAGTTATTGGGAATTGACCACTCGTCCCTTGAGCGTCTAGAATAGTTTGGATTGTGGCGTGTGCCTCGATGAGCTGGTCCCTCGGTGTCGTCTCGTTGAGATTCGCTATCATCAGGCGGACCTGGACGAGGAAAGACCGTAGCATAGAGTTGGGCCAATTTGGGTGAGAAACCAGCCAGTCTTGATACAGTCGCATTACTTCCACCATGCCTTTCAACGAATTCGGTGAAAACCGCCAAGCCCTTCGAGCAAGCTCGACGACGTCGTCCTTTGGACCGAGATAAGCCGTCAATTCCTCAAATAGCACACGTAAAATATCCTCTACTATCTCGTCCAACCTTTCTTCTAGATTGATTGAGTCTCTCCATATAATAGTCAAGGGATGTTTTATGCCAAGAACTAGTGAGGAGAGCTCTGCGACGTGTTTTCGAAACATATGAAGCAGGAGAGGATGACCAGGCCAGGTAAAACGTAAGAGGTAGATCATCATAATGACGAACTCAGGTAGTTCATCCTTCATAGCGTCTTTCAATTTATTTAGGGATGAGTCCAGAACCTGGAACATCTCTGCAGGAGATGAAATCCGCTCCATGACCAGGTGTAGGGATGCGAGTTCATCCCAGGCCCCAATCATACTTGACCTTGAATTGTCAAGCCCTGATAATGTGGAATTTCGAGTCGCATATCCATTGGGTGTCAGGATCCAGCGAGAGAGAGTACCAGTGGCACATGCCCCAGTATAATCCCGCAATACAGTCATAATCTCTTCCAGCTTGCGAACATCAGGTGGCGACGGGAGAGCGAACGGCACGACTGGTGACGGCGTCCGACAAACCACTACCCCAGATGAGGTCCTTTCATTAACTCCACCCAGCTTAGCTAAGAGGTTTGGTTTGTTTTCCACATAGCGTTGGATTTTCTCGAGATCCACCTGTCGACCTCTGATGAAGAATTTAGATGCCTTTCCGGCCGTGTCCCTTTCGGTTTTCTGGCGGAGTATCTCCAGGACTTCGTGTTCCTTGAGTTTCTTATCAAATCCCCAGGCATTGATCTTTTTCTTGTACATGCCCGTCCTGCATACGGTAAGATGAAGTTTTTGTGGGCTGTCACACTGTGTGGATAACTTGCGTAGCATGGAAGTCATGTTCTTGAGCCATAATGTGCTTGACCTGTCTGAGAGTCTTGTTCTGCTCCAAGTAGAGACTTTTAATACGCTCTCTGTAGAATTCCCATTCTGATGGAGCTGCGTAGGTCTTAGGCCGGAGCTGAAGTTGCCGACTAGACCCGTCAGGGTCAAGATGCGATTTGGGTTCCATCACAGGTAAAGAATACGAGCTCTAGATTCATTGCCTAGAGTCATGGGAGATGGTAGAGCCTCCCAGAGCCGAATTGAAGAAGGACGCGGCTTTAGCAGGGAGATACCGGGAAGCTACCTACCTAGGTAGATATGCAAGGCTGTGATCGAAGTAACATGTAGCTCAAGCAGGGGTACTTCAAGTGGCTTGACAGAGCTGCAAGTGTCATTGGCCCATGAGGTAGCCTCATCGCTGGTTGGTTGGCCCCCACGGAATACCCAAAGGGGTGCTTATGGCGTAAGGGAAAATGAAACTTACTGGCTGAACTTTTCTCCTCTTCCCAATGACCCCCAGCTTCGGACAAACGTAGATGACAGCGCAATACAAGCTGCCGCCAGCCTTTTCCACGAGGCCCACGACAATGAAGACGCCTGTCTCCTTTGCAATCCGTTCGATTTCCTCTCTGGTCCCATCACCCCTGCTCACCTGCGGCTGTCCATCCCCGGCTGCAACGGGGTCGGCAGCCAAATGCCGTTTGACCCACGCTTCACCAGCACCAGCCCCATCGCCGACCGTATCTCCTAAATCGATAGCACTCTTAAAGTACCGTAGATAGTCGTCACGGCCCTCAGCGGTCCGAGAGCCGATCTTGCATCCGAAGTCCGAACCACGGGGGTATCCACCTAGGTAAGCTTCCGGCAGCAGGAGAATATCCGCMCCTTTGGCTGCCGCCCGACTGGCAATGTCTTGGAGCTGTATGAGGGTTTCTCTCGTTGTCGCCTGCGTCCCTGGGGATGCTGTGGCGAGCCGGATCCTCGGAGATGTCATTATTAGCGTGGATCCTGATCCGTCGGGGAATACAAATATGCAACGTAAGGTTAGATGTTTCCAACGGCACACCTAGGTATAATATATTTCTGAAGGAGATTGGTGTTGAGCTAGATCAGCCGCAACCTTTCGATCAAGCAACGGGAGCGAAGCTACCCCGCACCACCATCTCGTGATCTGGGGTGCATTAGGCGAGCGGCTCGCCAACCTTATTCCGGATAGGGCACTTAGAATAGGGGGCGCCTATTGGAATTGCCTAGGGTGGAATGTCCATAAATGTGTTATTAAAAGGTGAGTATAATTTCTATACTTAAGGTACTCTACGATATAAGTTAGGCTATATGAGCAGTCTACCTAATATATCTCATAAGACTTATAATCGCGTCTGGCTACGAAGCTTCCTGTCGTTAAGCTAAGTACCTGCTGGCAACCCAGGTAGGATGTAGATATAAACCATCAGGTATTATAGCCAACAAAGTGAATATTATGCTACCTCGTCGCCTCTTGTAGCTGTTCCTCGCCGAATGACAGCAGTCCCTTTTTCCTCCCGCTGCTTTGGCGGTCTATGGTTCTATGTTTACCGTCTATGTCGTCTCGAATCCGCCTTGACGTCTTTGGTTCACAACGTCGTCTTGAAATTCACATACCGTCACGACGTGTTCGACTCACCACCTTACCTATATATACTTTCCTGCGTGCCCTTGGTTCGATGCCCTTCCTCTTTTCTTCCTTTTTTCTTCCTCTTCCCCATGGACGACGACTTCGCCTAGTACGTCACGCCCGTGTTTACCTCATCCTCGACTCCGAGCCCCATTTCTTTGGTACTTGTACCTGGCTCGTCCTGCCTTCTTTCGTCCACCMCCTTTCACCATCTCTCATCGTCCTGTCTTCGCCCTCGTCGGTCGAGACCTTAACAGATTCGTCCTCGGGCACCGAAGTCCTCCTTTCTTCTTGAGTTTACAGCCATCACCAAGAACACGTCAAGGCACCATCACAATGCCGCTCTTCTCACTAACCGAGAGCGTCTTCCCGGGCGAGATCTGGCATTGCGTAGTCGATCACCTTGAAGCCGACGACGACCGCGCCAGCATGGCCACCCTCGTCCGCTGCAACAAGCAGCTCTGCAAGATCGTGCGGAAGCGCCTGTACAAGACCTTCCGCACCATGCAGCCCGGCCGCCGGGACAGCTTCCGATCGCTCGAGAAGTTCATCGAGACCGTTGCGATCCGAAACCCGCAGCTATCCAGCTTCGTCAAGCACGTTGTCGTCCACAAGATCGACGTGCACTTCTACGACGTCGCATCTTTCAAAGTGACCCCTCTAGTTCTGGGATTGGCCCAGCGCCTGGGAGTCCACGTTTCCACGCTTCTCAACCGCCCGAACCCGAACTACCCCCGGAACTGCTGCGTCATGATGGAGATGCTGCCGTGCGTGCTCAGGAACCTCGAGACGTACCAGATTGATATTCCCGATCTTATGATCCACCGGCGCTGGTTGGCCGGTTGGCCTCAGGTGTCTACCTTGAACCGCTTCGGTATGTACCTAATATATATATATATATATATATATATATAAAGAGCTTACGCTGTCGCGTCAACTTTTCAACCCTTAAAAATAACTTTAGAACGTCGAATTAGCTAACACGATAATAGTAAGTAAACCATTCTTATCCCACCGCCATCGATCGGGCTTAGGAAGACGATACCCTGGTATATTTCGTAAGCAAAAGTTATAAATACTAACGTGTCATTTTCCACAACAGGAGTCACTCTACAGCGTGACCATCGACTTCGGCGTGAAAGGCGAAGGCCTGCGGACGCTCGACGCGATCGGCGGACTCAGCACAGCGGCGCCCGCGCTGCGCCACCTGCGGCTCATCATGTTCCGCACCCAGGGGCCGTACGAGGTGTTCTTGAACCGGCTCACGGCGCCGGCCCAGGCCATCGACGCGCTCGAGCGCATCCGAGAGCTCGACATCGAGTACCACATGGTGGAGGTTGTGCAGGGCTTCACGTTCCTGCGACACTGCCCGCACGTCGAGACGCTCACGTACGTGAAGAGCGAGGTCAAGCTCAGCTACACCAGCCTGAGCCGCGCCCACCGGTCTGCCGTTAACGGCGGCTGGGAGTTGTGGGAGGAGCTCGCGGTCACGACTGACCACGAGCTCAACGACCTCCTCCGGCCGGGCACCGGCCGAGCCGGCCCGAACGCGGATGTCTACACGCTGCGACACCTCGGAGAGCTCAAGACGTTGACCATCAACCAGGACGTGGTCGTCTACGCGTCGCTGGCGCGCGACAATATCAGCGAGGAGCAGGCCGAAGCCGGCGCCGAGAACTACTTGGAGGACAGCCACATGTCGACGCGGCTCACGGGCCTCCTCCCTGCCTCGCTAGAGACCCTGCGCCTAGTGGGTGTCGACCGGAAGCTGTACGCTGGCGTCTAGAGGTTCGCCCAGCGCGTGGTTCGCGGTCAATACCCCCACCTGAGAGAATTCCGGATCTTCCCCGCCGAGCACGTGGAGGACGTGGAGGACGTGGAGGACGAGGAGGACGAGGAGGACGAGGAGGACGTGGAGGACGTGGAGGACGTGGAGGACGAGGAGTTCGCGGACTGGACAGAGGTCGACAAGAGCACCGTCGAAGGTCTGTTCGCGCAGACCGGGGTCGCATACAAGTTCATTGCCTCGGAGGCCTGAACTATGACGGATGGCAGTTAAGGAAGGCCATACCAGGTTAGTTGAGCCCTAGCCCTATTTCATGTCCCTGAAGCTAACTAGCTGAACTCGCAATACAGTGTAACACCATCGGAGGCGGATTTCTGGTGTGTCGCATCACAATTGCACAGAGTGCAGAATGAAGACTAAGGTCGTCTTATAATAATTGCACTGCTGCTTTGCACTTTTGCGCGCATGTACTTCGTTTTACCCGCCTTCTGAATGAATTGAGAAATCAGTCAAAATCAAGCAACTGCGTTTCGTATATGTAGGCGGCTCTGGGATATTATAGAGTAGGTCCCTTGATGTCGATCCTGCAATCGCTTCACTACTTTAATAAGGCAGTGGACCTCTCACAGCAGATCTTGACACTCCCCCTCAAGTACCTAAACCTTCCATAAATCTAAAACTTCCGTATAGTCCGATGTTCTTTACCGGAATGTAGGGGTGTTCTACCATTCACCTAGAGCTACACTATCCCATCTAAGGTTGGCAATGTGGAGGATAGCTCCCTACCGAATCATACAATTAGGTACCGTACCGGGAACCCCTGGCGGGAAACAACCATTTTTGTACCGAGTAACGCTTGTTACCACTTTTAACGCGCTAATGGGGGAAAAATGGTTATTCGTAACAAAAAGCATTCCTTAAAAAATGCGTTACCGAAACCTTAGCTTTTGATTGGTCGAAATTTTTTGAATTATGGGGCAAACCTTAAAAAATTAGAAAAATGGAAAAGGGTGGGGCTCGAACCCGGGGCCCAGCAGCACGTGCGAAACATACACGTTACCACTGAGCCACGGGTCCAAGGTGGCCAGCCTCTTACCGTGTTGAAAACCTTGCTGTTACAGGACCTTATAACCCACACTCGCGTAATTTCGCAAAATTMCCCGCCCCACCTAAACCAACCAATCAAAAGCTAAAATTTCAGCAACGCTTGTTTTCGGGTAACGCTTTTGTTACGAGCAACCATTCTTTCCAGCGGGGATTTCCCGCTACGGTACTCAGGTAAGCAAAGATTGAACTGCGCAAAAAGACGGCAATTTTGTAGATGAAGCTCTATTTATTAATTTCCTTGATGAAAGCGAGAAGACCAACTCCACTGCCTGATGCCTAATGCCATCTCCTCAGGGGTGGGTATCTCTGAACAGTATTAGTAGTCCATAAAGGACTTTGAATCATTTATACATCGTAAAAGAACCGCCAGCAATCTCAAAGTCATCGCAATCGTCAAGCGAAGAGAACCTTCGCCATCGTGAGCCATCCATGCACGAGCCGACCAATAACATTACCTACGAGACTTATACGTCTTTCTCCGTGAACCCTAAATGCATTGCTTTCCATGAAGAACCGAGACTCTGCCTGACATAGTCGCAAACTCGTCAAGTTGCTTACAACATTAAGGCGGCCAAACCAGCAGCGGCAATGAAGCCAGCTGGCGCTGCAGTGCGCTGAGCGGGATTCGAGCTAGACGAAGTGGACTCGCTGCTTGCACCAGTGGAAGATCCACTACCCGAAGACTCGCTACTTCCCCCGGATGTATGGCTGCTTGCTGGACCAGTAGTAGTAACACTGGTTGCCAGAGTCGAACCGTTGGAGATGATTGACGACTCGACCACACCTGTCGTGATGGAACCAGACTCGGTGCCAGAAGCGCCTGTTCCAGAGGCAGAAGCCGAGAATGCGGTACTGGTGACAGCGGATGTGACGGCGCTGCCGCTGTTGGTAATAGTGGTCTCGAAGGTCGCGGTCGAGACGGGAATAGATCCGCTACCAGCTGCATCTAAGGTTCGTCTGTTAGGATACATGGTATAATAGTAGATGTCACTATAGCTGCTAGTGACAAGAATGGTTAGAACTTACGGCTTGACCCCTGAGATGCCTATAAAATTATCAGTAACTGTATAAATGACAAGAGGAATGGGGGAATCTTACACTTCCAGTAGTGATTGGAGAAGCGGTTGCGACGACGGTAGTAGAAGCAGAAGGATTCTGGCCGGTCTATGGAGTCACTAGTCAGTCATATTCAGTGTCGTCATATAAGGAATATTATGACTTACAGCAGAAGGGAGGCCAGAGACATCAACACCGATGCCTATAATAATAGTTAGCGTAAATGACATGATGGCGGCCTTTGAAAAGATCTTGGCTATTAACTTACTAGCACAGTACTGGCTGCCGTACTGGATCACTTGCTGGGCGGCAGATGCGTCCGGGCACGACTCCGTAGCGCAGTCTCTAACTCCGTATATGAAGTTCTGTTTTGTGCAGAGGCACTGTGGGGTGGCGGGATTAGTGCAGCCAAGTGCAGAAGCCTGGCCCAACATGTTGTTGATGCAAGTTACCTAGAAGATGCGGTCAGTACCAACTGAGCTTGGAATACGTATCAAGAATGATTGGTTAGTTGTTGTAGTAGACAAGAATAACTTACACCACACGAAGGGAATCCCGAGGGGTAGTCCTGGGCCATAGCCAAGGCTGCGCCGACACCGACAAGAATCGCAGAAGTCTTCATCTTGAAGATGTGGAACGTCGAACGTCGAGTTTGATTGTCTGACTACCAAGAATGGTAAGAACTACTGCTGTCAAAAGAGGATCGTAGAAATGGATGCTCAAAAAGCGTGCAAAAACTGTGAAGATGTGCGGGTGGCAGGGTGCTTGCGGTTGTGATGTTTACAAGATGGATGTGTTCCTGAGCCTGAATGGGAAGATGTTGAGGGAGAAAGAATGGGATTTCAAGGTCAGGGAGAAGAGGGGCGTGGATTGTTTATCGGCAGACAGAGACTGCCAGTAGACTGGGGGAAACAGCAGGCGTGACGCTCATATAATAGGGGAAGGTGCTCTTGGATTTCCCTCCAGGGAGGCAATTTCGGCGGGCTGTGTATGTGCTTGTGTTATGTAAGACACGAAACGAAGATGCAGAAGGGAGCCAGGCTCGGCATGAAAAGGCGACCAGTTTTTTTTTTTGGGGGGGGGGGGGGGGGGGGGGGG